>CM056559.1:9900000-10140000 GCA_029721515.1 Synanceia verrucosa | reverse complement strand
TGAAAGAGACTGTCTGTGTCAGTCACTTATTCCTCCCTTTGGTAAATAAAGGTTTCTGACAACAAAGCCGAGCAGCGCTTGACTGGCCTTTACAGCGGATAAATAAAAAAGACAACACGCAAAAAGAGAGAGGGGAAAGAGAGAGCTACGCAACAACAAACACGTTCAGATCTCACGACTGGAAGCATGTTGATTTTTATGGAGGAGAGAAGACGCAGCCGAACTAAACCAGGTCATCTTTCAGTTTAAATCAACACTTTGCAAGTCCGGTAATAGGGGAAGAAGGAGGAAAGGGGTGATTGTCATCCCATGGAAGGGTGGTGGCTGAGTCCACGGGATGAAAAACAGCCAGAAGCCTGCTCTTAAATTCCAGTAAAGGATACTCTAGACTAACCTGAGATGACTATGAAAGTGAGATACTGCAACTTGAAGAAGAAAGGGGATTTTGGGTTTGTTCGCATTCTTCTTCTTCATCTTACTTCCTGTCAAACAGCACCACCATTCATGCCTTATGGTTCTTGCATATTGGCAACGCCTCAACAGTTTGTTGAGGAAACCAGATTTCACTTGTCATGTCCTCAAAACACACTCAGGGCCGTTTCCCTTACGAAGCCAGCGACACCCAAAACCACCTGCTACATCACACACAGGCAAAGCTGTGTGAACAAATATATGTTGGACGCAAACACAAGGAAGAAATTTCCACCCTGTCACCTGACGGGGGGATTGCTGATCCAGGTGGAATGAAAAGCTGGGAGGCCACACTGCGCACTCACTAAAGTTGCCGATTTTCCTCGCCTCGCCTCTGTCTTCTTGCACTTAGCTGCCCTACCTTCGCTTTCCTTCCCTTCTGAGACCTTTCTGCTACTCCCTTCAGCTCCTCACCTCGGCCCTCCCCGATCCCTAGCCGCCTGGATGACCTTGCGCGCGCTCCATGTCGGCGCTAGGCAGGAAAAGCTATCTAGCAGATGTACGACACCTCATCTCATACAGGGGAAATATTGCTGTGTGAAATTAAGTACCAGGCCATTGCTCAACTCCACACACACACACACACACACACACACACACACACACACACACACACACACACACAAAGCAGAGCTATGCAGCTAAAACATCTAGATGACCTCATTCTAGCAGCAGAGACATGACAGAGTGGCCTGGTGGTTGACTGTCTCATAAGCAGAAGTCCAAGGCAATACTTGCTGGCTCTAGGTGCTGACCTCTGACCTCTCTGACTAAGGACAGCAGAATGTGCCTATGGGATCACTCAAGTGTCTCATTATCATTATTATTATTATTATTATATACTATGTTTCATGTCAGTCTTAATGCAGGAGCCTCAATCTGGGACCTTATCTGCTCTAGTAGGGGGGCTTTTTTAAGACATGCTGTTTGAACTTCAACTGAAAAACTACAATGGTATCTTACGTAATGCTGTAAATGTACATTTTAGGAGGGTCATCCACAAAAAGCCATATTTTTTTAATCTTTCAAGATGCGGCCCTTGACTGTCTGTCTGTCTTAATCGAGCCTATGAACCCACCTCGTAGTCCTTTCCCCTTGCTCCAACTAAACACCAGTTGTAAACTCACCCTGGCCTCTGTGGCTCCAGGGTGCCTGAGATAATCCAGACTCCGGTCTGCTACCTTAGTCTGGTGATTTTGCTTGCTATCTATCTCCTCTAGGAGAAGGATGGATAATTAGAGGTCTACATCTCTTCAGACTCATGAAAGGAGCCCAGCAATGAAGCTGCCCCTGTGTTAGCGGGGCTAAACCCTGACGCTAGCACTCTGCCCTGCAAACTCGACACACATCTGAAATATTAATGAGGAAAATGTAAGCATCTGAGTGTGTGTTCCCCTATGTGAGTGCACACATGAATATCCGCCAATGAATGAAATGCTTGGCTTCTCTTTGATGGGTCAAGTGGTGGATTTGTCGCACCTGCCATTCCTCCGTGTCCTCTAAAGCGAACTGTTAAGTGAGTGAAGGACTGACAGAATGACTGACTGAGCCACACACATTTAACCCCTGCTGTGGACGCCCATGAAAGCGCAGCGCTACACCGCAGCACACCTAAAGACGTGCCTGTGATCCGTCTGTGATGAGAGGCTGTGTCGTCTTTTGTTGGACCGGGTACACATCAGATCACCGTGCGCTGCTGCTGCCATGATCCACTCTGCTCTGCCCCAGTGGACTAAGCCGTGACACCCCTTCTCCACGAACATGCATTCATGCAGATCTGCACATACGTGCATACGCTCAATCAACCTCACACATACTGGTGTGTGCGCACAGACGCACACAGACACAGCCTGATATGCCTGCTCACATCAAAGAGAATAAACATTAATGGCAAATAGGTAATCTGCTCCTCTTGTCTGTTTTACATTTCAGGGCAAGATTGAGTGCCTCTGGGGGACCGGGCCCTTCTCTGATTGAGGGCAGGAAAAAAAAGGGAGAAAGAGAGAACGAGAGGAGGAAGCAGCGATACATTGTAAACACATGATGGAGCATTATTCTTATTTCATGTATCTCTTTATTTTTTATTTATACATGAGAGATTGAAAAGAAGGCAATAATATTGCCTCCTTTCAACCCACTATGGTCCTAATCTTCTCCCCTGCAATATTCTGACGTTATTATTCTCATTTCTTCTGAATAATATCCCTCTCTCGGGCCTATCTGTTCGCCGCTCGCTTCATTTTCCTCCTCCTGGATCTTCTCCTTCACTCTCTTCCTCTCCTGCACTAACTCGACCTATTCTCTCCACTGTTTTCCATTCTCTCTTCTAACTTCTCGTCTCCCCGCTCGGCCTCTTCTTACACTTCTCTTTCATATTCTGAGGGTGGTGCCGGGATTGGCGTGGCAGGGGTGGGGGTGGCGGGCAGCACCTCATATCCTATCTGCGTATCAATCATGAGGTCCTGTCCACTCAATGCTCCTCTGATCCATCAGCCAGCCTCATCCACACGCGCGCACACACACACACACACACACACACACACACACACACACACACACACACACACACACACACACACTAATGGCAGTAAGGGCACCTGTGCTCACCAACCTGCTTTCATTGCACAACCACAGTGGATGCAGAATGTGCAGCATCCCACAACAGAGCTACACAGTACAAAACAGTAATACTACAGCTGCTCCTAGTACTGAAAATACTACCTGAACATTATTAACTAATCCTCAGGTGAAGTTGACATATAAAATGGCAGAAAATAGCTTCAAATAGCTTTTTGTTCCAAATAATACCCAAAAAGATTCAGTTTTCTCCCGTAATAACACAAAGAAAAGTAGCAGATCCTCACATCTGTGAGGCTCAAACAACAGCAAACAACATCTGTTTTTGCTAAAAGAATTGACCAAAACAATTAATCGATTATCAAAACTGATGCTAATTATTTCCGTTCTTGTCCAATTCATTAAGAGACAAAACCTAAATCTCAACTGGATTGTATCAGGGGGCACACATGGCCTCAAACAACAAAGTTTTGCAGACACAAATTGCAGCTGCCATCGCATCAAGGCATAAATTCATCATCAGTGCCATCCTTTCGCACATCCCCACCTCCAACACCGCCTCCACCTAGTAACACCCCACCACGCACTCCCACCAACACTAACACCAGCCCAGTCCACCTGCTCCTCGCTCACTGCTAAGCCGATTACACAACGCAACCCTCCTAATCACAGTACAGCATTTGTAAACACCGATGTCATCGACTGTAGTTCCAAATCTCCCAAATCCCCTCCACCCTTCATCTCACACCACACCAGCAACATTATTTTGGACTGATGTTTTAATCACCAGAGCCGCCATGAGTCACTGCCACCGTACCACAGAGAGATGGGAGACGACGTGTGGAAATTATTTCTCTCCACAAATGGTTTTGGATCACAGTGCAACACGGCTATTTGCTTGCTCTGAAGCCACAAAATGCTCTGTGGCCATTAGGTTGGAGAGTTGTGGCGTCTTTTTATGGCACCATTAACCGTTTTCATGTCAAAAAGTCTGTGTTGCCTCATCCATTCATCCTGACACCTCTATAATGAAGATATTAAAACACTTTTTCCTTTGTGATTAAAATGATCTCTGCTCTCCCCCACAGCCATATACAAGTAAACAAAAGGCCTTGCTCGCGCATATATTATGACAACCTTTTCTTCAACTGTGCGTCTGTGCATGTTTTTATGCAAGTGTGACAATCCGTGTGTGTGTGTGTGAGAGAGAGGGATTTAGAAACAGCACAGTTTACTGGTTCATTAGCGCCAGATTAGCTATGCTAATGACATGGACCACCACACACAGAGACGTTGCCTTTATGTTTCTGAAAGGGATACTGACTACAACTGGTGTGTGTGTGTGTGTGTGTGTGTGTGTGTGTGTGTGTGTGTGAGAGAGAGAGAGAGAGAGAGAGAGAGAGAGAGAGAGAGAGAGAGTGTGGTGCAGGTGTGTACACATTAGTCTTGCATTAGTCTTGCATGAATAAGTTAGTCCACTGCAAAAAAAAAAGAGTGAGCTACACCAATAATAATTCAACAAAGTATGTATGTGTAATGATGTTTTAATGATATTAATGAGTGAAAGGAGAGCCGCTGCCATAGGAGATTTGGGAAGGACTGAGCTGGTGTTGCAATATGACCTGCTGTCTCTGTGAATCTCTGTTTCATTAATACTCACACAGTAAGACAGCTAGTCGGGGCAGACTGAGACGTGAGTACATGCACAAGCAACATACTAATCCAGATCTAAGACACAAGTTTCCATGTGGCTCCATCTGATGACATCAGACATAAATACTAAACGATGTGTTTATTTACACTGAAATAAACTTCCAAAACTCTTATTGCTTTCCTGCAATGGTTTTCCACAGACTGATTTACAACGCAAACACCCAAAGAGCATCTCAAGACAAATTTTGTCCTCAGTACAAATAAAATATATTCTATTCTTTTAGCTTATTTTATCTTCTATTTTATTTTACTCTTTTTAAAATCAGATGTGTTTCTTTTAATTACCTTGTTGTTGAAATGGGGTATACAAATAAACCACGATTCTGATGTTAATCTGCAATATTTTGGGTTTTAGCTAGATTTAGAAATGAAATATTTACAACCAAAATAACCAAAGCGTCAACATAAAGTGTGTGTTACCTCTTGTCTCGGCTACGTGACCTGTGTGAGCGGTGGCTCCGCCCTTTGTCCCTGTCGCCACTGCGACTCCTCCTCCTGCGAGACGAACTGTGGGACGAACTGCTGCTAGAACGTCTTCTTCTCCTGGAGTGCACACAATGACATATGACACAAACATACAAATTCAGTTCTATTGCTAGCAGGTTCCTTAAAACAAAACAGAAAATCAGACAGCGGGCTTTTGGACGATTAATCATTTTGAGGTTTTTGGCAAACGTGCAACAGTGAAATATGTGAAACTGTTCTCGGCCTGGTTCATGAAAAAAATGTGTTTCAACATTGCTGAGAATATACAACTACTACAGTTTCAATTAGTATCCATAAAATCAAACACCCATATCAACTCCCCTCTTCCCACAAGCACCACTTCTATTATTCTCTGAGTTCATTCACCATCACCTGAAATTCTTCCTCCCCCAGCATCATTGAATGCTGTATTCCTAATTTGTTTTTGCTGTTCATTTCAAGAGCAAATATGCCCTTGTGTCCCACGGAACCTCACCTACCATGAGCAGCCCTGACGGCTACTTTGCATTAGTGAACGCACTCGTCTACAGCCGAGAGCAGCAGAGCCACGCAGGCTGCCCTACAGTTCCTCCGCAGGGGCCCTTTGGTGCGCCGCTGCACTTTAATGTGGCTACAGCCGTGTGTGTAGCGTCTATTTTCCAAACACCACTCACACCGCGTTCCAATTGATATCATGTAGCAGGAGGCATTAATGGGGGTGAATGTAAATGTGGAAGCCCTCCCTCTTCTACTGTGCAAACAGTTTGAGCAATATTCAATATTTAAAATCTCTTCTTTTCTTTCACCAAAGCCAAAAATACCCAAATCTTTTAAGAGCACACAAAAAAAACACATACACGGTCCTATGGGAGCTCTGCAAGATAGAGGAGAAGAGAAGAAAAAGGAACGCAATTCAAATAACACAGAGGCTGAACTATCAAACCAGATTTGTACCACTTAGAGCAACGCAGGAAAGATCCATTAGTATTCCAAAGGCTGGATCCCATGAGCGGGGCCTTATGAAATAACTTCTACAGCACAGCGTACTATCACTTCACACATTGCATAGAAGAAACGCACAGTAGTGAGCTGAAGGGTTTTGGAAGGTGGCGCACACATTTTCTCAGACGCTCGCACCAATGTAACGTAATAAAAACATAATGACTCAAACACATGGGAGTGGAACGCTCTGGATCACACTGAAACCTTTCACATGAATACAACACCTAGCAAGTTGGATTTCTCTTGTTCTCTCACAGACACTTTTTTCCTCCTGTTTTCCTTGCGCTTTTTATCTCACTTACATAGCCATGGACACCAACACCAACAAAGAGCAAGGTACCCTCTTGTTTTACAACATGAGAGGTCTATTAACACCATTAGTATGGAAACAGGTTGAACATGCCAGATAACGTGTCTCCTCTCTTTCATGTGAGTCTATTCAAGGAACATGTTTCACAAAGATACACACAGACATAGTCTTGGTTAATTGATTAAACCGTATGGCTAACAGATGAGGGACTGTGGTCCCAGGGTTAACGCTACCCTCCCAGTCCCATTCCATACAGACAGGCAATGGCTTCCAATCAGCAGTAATGGACCTTGAGAAAGCCTCATAAATAATTACCATCAACTGGCCTTGTCCAGCCATGCACAGCCAGTGGCAGCTGTGGATGGATGGAGGGGGCCAGGTCCAGCCACTAGCCACTTGTAAAGATGACTGATCCTCTCCCTTCCTCTAAAGTTTTGAAATAAGTGAATTATTCAGGAAATATGAGCTTACAAAACAGGTATAAGTGAGTAACCTTCTGTTCAAATACAAAACGAGATACATCAAAAACAGCCACATCAACATGTTTCATCTCTGAAACACAAAAGTCAAAGTGTGAATTTCATTATTTGTCATTGTGACCATACATGTTCTTTTTTCTGGAAAGCATGATTAACTAAATCAAAGTTGAATCAATTAAAAATGGACTGAAATATTACATTTTGTATCTGGCACTCATTAAACAGTGCAGGGGGCCTTCATTGTCTACTGTTTTGGGTGATCATTACTAAGAATAAATATTCCATTATGTAAGGTGGCATCTGCACTTATCCAGAGTTAAGACCAAGGCTACATTTAATTTTAAAATGAGAATGCAACATGTGTTTAATTTAAAAGTAAAGGAGGTTTAAATGCCAGACAAAAAAAACACTTTTCTAAAATTCAGTAAGTTTTTGCGGTGACTCCTGCGGTCAAATGAATGAATGACATAAAATCCAAGAGTATTTGAGGTATTTCTAAGTAATGGCATCTCTCCCTTTATCTACATGCATTTACCCTTGGGATTTAAACTATAGTAAAACAATACCCATTATTTTCCCCATCTAAAAACATAATGCCAATTACACAGGCATTTCTCACTTGACGGCATAAAACACAGATGTAAATAATATAATGAATGATGATTCATTCCATTTAGCTGCATCAGTTCCAGGGTCTGAGTATTGTGCCTGGTGGCTCATTGTCACAGCTTGATGGGACACTTGAACAGAACATCATAGCCATCTGCCTACTGCTATGAAATAATGCAAAGATTGGCAGTAAAGCTATTGGATTTATAGTGGTAATTTAATATGCCAGCTAGTAGAAAAGTGAGAACTCAACTATAGCTGGGAATTTGGATCAACAAATTATATCACAGTGCTGAAGTTTAAACACTTACACTGACAGTGGCTGCAAAGTCATGCAAAGTGTTAGTTTTTATGCGGGAACTGTGTAGTTTCGCCTCTAAAGAGCAGTAAAAAGAAAGCAATCCACAAAAATACACTAAGTTAACATAAAAAAAAGTCAAAAAAATACAATACAATACAAAAAGTACAAATAGTATTTCCAATATTTGATTCACTTCTGCAAGCACAGAGAATACTGAAGTGAGGAGCTGTTGTGCAGAGCAGCTTCCCTGGAGATAAAACACAGCCAGTCTATACCCTCTCTAATCCGCAGCCTTGCTCAAAGACACTTCAGCAGGACCAGCTGCTCAGTCCTCATCCCGTCTCCCTCCCATTACAAAGAGACACTTGTTCTCACCTCCTGTCTTTGCCTCTGGATCGAGAACGGCTCCTGCGGCTGGACTTTCGATTCCGGCTGCTAGTCATCTTGCTGTTGGAGGATGATGATGAAGAGGAGGACGAGGAGGATGACCGGCGACGCTGTTTTCTCTTCCTCCTGCTCCGACTGTCATCCTCACTGTCAGACGAGCGCCGACCCATGCTGGCTGATTGTCAGCTGGCATAACACAGTAGAGTTACAGATGAGCTCTGGTATCTTTTAGCAACTATTTCACACAGCCTACATTATTGACGCGAGCACACAAAACAAAACAAACCACTTCAGCTCATAGTGTAGTTTATCTTCTAAGCAACATGTTCAGTTACTGTAGCTACTTCAACCACATTAGCCAACCACTACATCATGTAGTCTAAAGTTAGCTTAGCTTATCAACAACAATGAGAGAAGTAACCGTAACGTAACATGAAACACCGTTAATTCTCCATCAACACATTCCATAAATATAAAACAGATGGATTAAAATATGTGTTTTTCTATGACTGCTATTTAGCAGACTAGCTACCTGTGCTAACTCCACAAACGGTTAGCTATATGCTAGTGCTTGTTTTGACTAAGGCCTTCCTGTCGCGGGGCAGTAGTCAACCACGTCTTACATTGCAGACAATAACCGTTACATAAAACGCAAAAGTGTAGCAAAATAAAGGACAAGTAGCTTTAAAATCCCGCTCCTCACCTTTAAATCGATGTGAAGCTCCACAGCTCAGCCCTGCACTGCTCAGAGAGACTCTACTCGTCGAGCCGGAATGCATCGATCGAATCTAGACACAGGAATCAAACACAGAGCAATAGATAGAGCGCCCGCTCTCATCTGGGATCATCAGGGTGAGGTGTTCCTGATTTGCTTATTTGGTTGTATCTTCAGCCTCAACTTAGCCCGAAATACTTAAGTGTTGTGGTTGTTGTTACTTTACGAAGCGTATATGCGTCTTAAGTCTAAATATAATCCAACACTGATAAATATATTTATTTTATTTAGAGCTTTTGCGTGCATCTTGATTTTGTGAGCTAGGCTATAACTATTTCTGTATTATTGCATGCCTAATATGTTGTCAATACGACACATACTTTCATAAATCTCAGAGCACGAGGTCAATTAACGGAGCAGCAAACTGTTTTCTTCGCTTATTATTTTTAATTATTACATTGAACTGTATATTGTATCTGTCAATTTGTTTTTATTCCTCTAGTGATTTGAAAATATTCCAAATTAATAGAGCTATAATGTTTATTTATGCATTTCAGGTTAATCATATTCCGTTTTGGTCTGGCAATACACACCACACGCACACCACAAATGTTATCATATAAGCAAATGCATGTGTAAGTCTGTCAATGATAATTTAAACGAGGTCATCCTCTCAGACAATAAGGTTTTACAGCAGCATGTATACATATGCAGAGAGCTGCAAGGGCAGACAGAGCATCCAAACAATTTCCAGCAAAGCAGAATAATTAATCCCTGCGTGAAATTTAAAAACACATAACGGGAATGAAGGTGAAACAACCACAATTTCACTGGCAACATGAACGAGTGAATGAATCAATAAAATGTACATACTGGCTGTGATAGAAAGTAGGGATTTTCAGATTCACCAGAAACAACAGTAATTAATGCCTAAGGTTCAAGCTGAAACATCGTTAATATTTAATTAGCGGAATTGTTAGAGCCCCTGTGTAGAAACAGGGCTTTATATAGATTATCAATAAACACGCTTATGCATCAAATTCATCCCGACGTTTTCAAAATCTCGCTGTATCCTGTTTCTAGCCTGTCTAGTTTCACTTCTTCTGACTTAATTGCTCTCTCTCTCTCAGCGGCGTTCACTTACCTTCACCACAAGTCAAGCATTGTTTATTTATTTATTTGCAAATATAGGCAATTTATTTCAGTAGGAAAGCGTGTGTAGAGAACGATAATTAGTGAGCCCAATGGCAATGCATCGCGAAAGGCATCATAATTAAAGGTTTAGCTGCTATTTAACATCCTAATGGCTTAAAAAGCCCACTGAGACTGAATATTAAGCGATATAGTCTCACTGATGATGATTATTTAAAATACATAATTGCTGATTAGAAACATAAAGGGAGGCCGCTTGCAGCGAGGAAACACATGAAATGATTTCTCAAACTTTCATGTCAGGCTTATAATCACACATTTTAATACATGTATACTGTCATGCACGTGCAGTAACATTAATACATAACAGCAATAATAATAATAATAATAATAATATTTATTATTATTATTATTATTATTATTATTATTATTATTATTATTTCGTTTAATTATGTGTGTTATATGTTAGAATAACAAATTAGACCTCGACCCACCACAATTCTTTCATCATACACTTTTTTTAGCATTTATGTTATTTTATTTTATTTTTTCAGTGACTTTTTATACAAAAAAATATGTATATATAAATGCATCAGGCCTAGAGCCAACTGGAAGCAACTGCAGGTTCACGCCAAATACATGTTCACTTGAGTTTCCTGCAAAAGCGCCTTGCATTAAGTCGGTGCAGCTCCTCTCGGCATCACAGCTGGTCCGCTTTTCTCTTTTTTTTTTTCTTTTTTGCTATCTCTTTCCTCTCTGTGTCATCGCTGTGACTTATTTTCCCCCAGATCACAGAGATATACTGAGGAAGGACTTCTCATCCATGTGCTTCCCCCTCTCCCTCTCTTGTCATTTTCAGGTTTTTTAAGCCACACCCCTGCAGAGAGAGAGAGAGAGAGAGAGAGAGAGAGAGAGATCCATGACCATCTCTCTGGTGTTTAAAAACTAACTCAGGACAATAGCAGCGAATGGGCGCTTAATTAAATTAATTAGTCTTTCTTGTCAATCTCGGATTAATAGCCAATAGCGACGACGCTTAATGTTGTTTTTTTCTAAATCCTCTTCTCTCTCTCTCTCTCTCTCTCTCTCTCTCTCTCTCTCTCTCCTGTATCAGTGAAGGGGAAGGGGGGCTCATCCCGGCATCCTGAGGGGAGGTAATTTGCACGGATCAAGGGGGCAAGGCGCCGCAAAGTATAAATACTCTGACTTCAATAGAGGATCACCAGCAGGTTCCCAACTCCGCTACCAAAGGAGGGAGGAATTGGCTGAGAAGATATATTCTTGATATTTTTTACCTTCTCCCAGAGTTTGGCAGCATCTTCTCGTGTAGGCTATATCATTTTCAAGGGGTCGACTTTAATGCGAACCACACCATTGATGTCTTAAGCTGAGCAAAAGGGAGAGAGAGTGTGTGTGTGAGAGAGAGTGAGTGTGTGTGGTGATTTTTTTAAGAGGAGAGAAGGCAGTGATGGAAGAGCTCACCGCTTTCGTGTCTAAGTCTTTCGATCAGAAAGTGAAGGAGAAGAAGGAAGTGATAACCTACAGGGAGGTGTTGGAGACCGGCTCGGTGCGCGCAGGGAGCAGGGAGTCTTTAACCGTGGAGCCGGGGAGCAGAGAGGAGGCTGCAGCCGTCACACGGAACGGTGCGCTCTCACCGGGCAGGGAAACGGACATGCTCGGCCCGGAGAGGATCAGGGACGCCGGGAGCCCCAAACTCATAGACGGTAGGACTGCACGGGGTCTTTATGTGCAGGAGTGTCGAGAGGATTTATAGCTTGAAAGAGGAGTAATCTAGTGTAGGTAGGCTGATCGAGCCCAATGCATTGATCTGAACCGCGTTTGATTTTTAAAATGCACTTTAAAGCATCTTAATTTCAGCTTCCAAGCAGATGCTGCAGATTTTAATAGATGGAAGTTGCGCTGTGATCTAGTATCTGTTATTTTTATATTATTTTTGTTTGCCATAACGTCAACACTGCCCACCTTATGTGTTTTTTTAACCAGGCATTATTATTTTTGCTCATAAAATCTCCCATCTCAGTTAGGATGCTTGCAGCTTTTCTGGCTGTGTTTCAAAAAGTAAATTTATTAGAAAATTCTGAGGCCTCTTGTGGCACACTAATAATTATTTTATTATAATATGACAGGACTTAAGTTTTATATCATAAGCTTAGGAAAGTAACATAGGTGCATTCTTTATTTGCAGTTCAGCCCGCATCAGAGTGACTAAAAGCCTTATAACAACGTCTGTTATAGTAATTCATTGCATAAGCGTCACTGATTAACAGATACCTCGGATATCTTTATATATTTTTATACATAATATCAGTGTTTCACCTGAAAGAAGGCAGCTGACATACAGACATCACTGCACATGAAAGGTGGCGATCAAGTCCTGTCATTTCTGTAGTCACTCTGTGCACAGAGATGTCTGTGTTCAGGCTGGATGGCCTGAATATATATATGTATATCTGAGTGTATTAAATAGACTTTAGGTGGGAGAATTGGTTTTCGTGGTTATCCTCAATAATTCAGTGTTTTATTTCTATATCCTAATTGCATAACGAAATAAATTGCAAAAATAATCATGCCAAGGAATGGAAAGCAGCATAAAATTTGACTTAAATCAACAAAATAGAATAAAATATAAACTATTTCAAAATGCGGTTGATGCTTCCAAACTAACCAATTCCAATAATGTTTTTTTCCCTCAATTTAAGTAAAAGTGAAGCAGCTATATTATAAAACCATGAAATGTAAAACACTCGAGATGAGATATCTCGAGTTGGGTGGCTTGTAAAAAGTGACATCTGTTCATCATGGGCAGGGTGGTTAAAAGCGTGTATCAGACATCCAACAGTGGGCACAGCGTTGCATATTTATAAGCAGTTAATAATTAAAGAGCTTTATGTAGCTCTACAAAACATCCGAGTTACCATAGCTCTGTGATATTTGAGGGCTGGGAGGGCATGTCTTTCTTTCTTTCTTTCTTTCTTTTCATTTCAATTGTTGTAGCTCGATAATCATTTCTGTAGTGTATGATATTTGGAGTTTGCGCACTTGTTTATATTATTATAAAATAATATTTATTAAGGTGAAACCGTCGTAGTATTTATATGAGAGTTAATTTTATTTTATAGAGTAAAAAAATATGAAAATATTTGATAGCTGTGGGACGATGAAGGATGGTGATGCCCACAGACTGGAGGTCACATGTCTTCCTTTCATAAACAACACAGGCAACACGGACGTGAAGGAAAGGAAAGAAGACTCGAAGCCTCTGGAGGACGAGGCACAGACTAAAATCAAACAGAGGAGAAGTCGGACTAACTTCACATTAGAGCAGCTCAACGAGCTGGAGAGGCTCTTCGACGAGACCCACTACCCAGACGCCTTCATGCGTGAGGAGCTGAGCCAGCGGCTGGGACTGTCCGAGGCCCGAGTCCAGGTAGGAAGACTCCCTGTAACAACAATAACAACAACAACAATAATAATAATAATAATAATAATAATAATAATAACAAGAACAATAATAATAATGCTGACGTCGAAGCAGGACTCATTTCGTTGGGAAGAAGGCTATATTTAAAAAAATAATAATTAAATAATTAGTGTTATCATTATCATTAACAGCATAATGGCAGTGTGAGTGATTAAAAAAAACAATAGAGCCCACATGCTTAAACTGGGATAATAGGCTAACTATTCTTACTAATATAACAACTAATAATGATAATAATAATAATTAACAATACTATTTCTAATCATAATAATAATAATAACAATAGTAGAAAAAATAAGAAGCACTTTTCTTTCCAAATTCTCTTTTCATAATATTTTCATAACATATTCACAGATTTTATTATGATAAGCTTTATATGACATTTTGTTTTATAGATGCTTTAAATGCTGAAGATGTGAACCGTGACATGCTTCAGAGGAAAGCCCCCCTCATCCCCCCATGTGTGTTTGTAGACGTGATCTTTAAATAACAACTCATCATCAAATTGTTATCATCATTTTGTGATAAGATTATTTCCCCTTTCCGTTTTGCTTATTTAATGTTTGTCAAATATGTCAATTAGGACTTTGTTTGCATCACGAGAGTCGTTTCAATAGCTTTATTGTCAAAATAAAAAAAAATCAAACGACACAAATAAGCCTACAAATATTTGCCCTGCAGTTTCTGGGTGTATGTTACCAAGGGCCTGTTTGTCAGGGATGCTGTCTGCCATGATGGGGAGGGGGAAGACCATCTGCGCATCTGGGGGGGTGGACTGAGACATAGTGTAACAGGAGCAGGGGGGACTGAGAACATATAACCTACAACTCATCAGATTTATCAAAACCCTATAATATCTTATTCCAGACTCTTTTATCCAGCGTGCATCGGCCCAGGAGAGCATTTGTCTCCATATTGAATATGGCGATCAAAAATCTAAATCATACAACGGGCCCATAAGCCCCCTCCATCCTAAACTCACCCTTCACCCCCCTAAAAAAAGTTAAAGCCAGCTTTTTGCAGGGCTCTCCCGGCCTGAACTGGAATCTCACCAATAAGGCGTATTGTATCCAGAACAAGGAGCACAGCTCGAGGATTTACATAAATTATGTATTATTTTCTACCCAAATCAAGAGCAGCTCTCTCCCTGTTTCTCCGTATTGGAGTATCTGTTTTACCAGTTGCATGGACTAGTACATACTTTTATTTTTATTATTATTTTTTAAAATCATATCTGCCTCTAATCAATAAGCATTTGCTTTTATCATCGCGATAAATTATAGCTGAAGCGCGCACAAAAGGACTTCCGATTGACATATACTGTGGTCAATAAATGAAGCCAGCTGACAGCCCAATCAATATGATATATCAATCGTGCTTTCACTGTGTGTGCATGGACCTAATGTAAGGGAGACTGCAGATTGACATGTTGTATTGTGGACTAATTCAGCCCCATCTTTGTCTGGGAGATTCAAAGCACATTATCATAGAAATAAATCGTTTAATCTGTGTTTCAAGGCGTTTCTCTGAAATTGACGCTTGTCGATTTCAACAGAAGGAGGAGGGGAAAAAAAGACTTTGAAGGGGGTGTTTTTTCTGGGTGTTATGGCGGTGATTAGACAAAACTGCGAAGCATTTAAGCGTCTCTCTGACATGGATTTTCCGCAGATAAGGGTAATTAATTTCAGCGGTCATTTAATGAGAGGGAGATGGAAAAAGAGAGACAGACAGACAGAGAGAGAGAGAGGGAGATGCTCTCAGATCGCGTTGCTCTGATGTCCAAAACCGTAATAGCATTGCTGCTATTCGATATCCGAGAGTCCATTCAACTCATCGGGGACACTAATCTATAGAAAGATGAAACCAGCGCTGACAAGGTTATTTATTATAGTCCAATAGTGCTGCACATTACCAACAAGGGTGTTTCTATTCTCCTAATAAGGTTTTAATGTCCCTCTTTTGGTAGATTTACTCATCCTCACCTCCTCACCCTCCTTACCCTCACTCTCTGCCTTGTTGTGGACTAAATGTAATAATTCAAATCTGGGGGTTAAGCAGTGCCATTAATATTTCAATGCTCCTCGGGGATATTGTGTTTTCTGCGGTTGTTGTCACTTTGAGAGGAATTACACATAGCCTCACAAGCAGCTGCCAATCAGCAGGTATCTAATTAATTTCTGTCCCTGCAGGTTTGGTTCCAGAATAGAAGAGCCAAATGCAGAAAGCAGGAAAACCAGTTACATAAAGGTAAGCTTTTATCCCACATGCATGCTCCCACAAAATATTTCTATTCCTCAAATGCATGCAGCATCTTCAGTCCTCACTACTTGGGACGTGGTTCCGTTTCCAGTTAATTAAGCCATCAAAAGCACTGTGATTTCTTTAGTGCCTGTTTATCTTATTAAAGTTTACTCCCGACAGTCGTCTCACTGCTAGTTATTCAGTCATGCAGTTTACTTCTTTGTGGCTGTTGAATATTCTCCTCACAATTAGGCTATCATCTGTGCTTTCGCAGGAGTCCTGATTGGAGCAGCGAACCAGTTTGAAGCTTGTCGTGTTGCGCCATATGTCAACGTGGGGGCTTTACGCATGCCATTCCAACAGGCAAGTTGCTTTGAAGCGTCTCGTCTTTAAAAAATCAGACCAATCCCCGGACTGCTGTCTTGGCACCGGGCTCTGCCCAAGTGCTATGCAGAGACTCCAGTTCCAATGTAGGGGGTAACTAAACTCTTATTACCACACTGACAAAAACACTGTGCCAACACAGCGTAGCCTGTACAACCTAATTGGATAAATTCCCTCTTATTGTTTTATGGCTCATTTATAGGCCTGTATTACTAGAGCGAGGAGCGCACATAGTAGAACAAGAACAGGAGTATGAATGCTTCCCTAAATCACATAAAAGAATCATGGGTTGTTTTTTTTTTTAAGTTGTGAATCTGTGAGTCTTGAGAATAGGAAACTATATCGCATTATACCTTAATTATCTTGAAAGGTTTAATATTCCCAAAGGCAATGAACGTTTGCTTTCTATTGATGTTAAAATAAAAAAAAATCTAATTTGACCTTTGATTCAGAAGGGTTGCCATTAATGTTTCTATGCGTATTGCTCAATGGCACCTGAGGATTGAGCCCTTAAATGCAGCTGGATGACCACCTTGCCTCCTTCTACACCAGTGAAACCAGTTACACCAGTGACACCAGTGAAATGACCCTTCACACGCTGCAAAGTTAACGCATGTTCTCCCCCCTCCTTCTCTCCCCACCCGTGCGTCTCGTCCCGTAGGATAGTCATTGCAACGTGCCGCCCTTCTCCTTTCAGGTGCAGGCGCAACTGCAGCTGGACAGCGCCGTGGCCCACGCTCAACACCACCTGCACTCTCACCTGGCGGCGCACGCGCCCTACATGATGTTCCCCGCGCCGCCGTTCGGGTTGCCCCTGGCGACGCTCGCGGCTGAGTCCGCCTCTGCAGCCTCCGTCGTGGCCGCAGCCGCCGCCGCCAAGAACACGAGCAAGAACTCGAGCATCGCCGACCTGAGACTGAAGGCAAAGAAGCACACGGCCGCGCTGGGACTGTGACGCCAGGTGGACCTGGGGGCACGACGCGCGTCCCCGCGCCTCAGAGACGCTGAACACTTTCAAAGCGAAGAAACCGAAGAAGGAAGAAAATTATCCAAGGACGATATTTATGTTTTGTTTTTTAGAAATGAAGGACGACGAGTATAAGTATAAAAATAGGCTATTTATGAGACAAAGACAATGAAAAAACAGACGTGTGACATTATGGCCTACACAGATTTTTTTTTCTCGGATGGGATAGATCCTTCTCTGAGGAGGACAACAAGACATCCTGCCTTTAAGAGGAGGACATGCAGCTGGGACGGTGGAGACTTTGTCAAACAAGGCGAACCATTCTGCACTTGTGTTTTAATATTATATTATTATTGTTATGATTTCATTTTGAACCTATATAGAGGCTGGCCTCGTTATAAAACACTTTCTCTGTAAAAGGACAGAGCGGGAATTCTTTGACACAAAAAGACAATATTCAAAGTGTTTCTCCCTCTTCTGTTTTTTTGTGTCCAAAATTCAAAAATGCCCAAGCAGTGTTTGCATGAGTTTGTCTTCATGGATGACGTGATGTGAGCCTTCCTCTTCCTCTTCCTCATCCCTTCCCCTGAGGAAGACCAACTCTCACTTGAATGTTTGGCCTGTATTTGTTTGGACCTCCTCTGGTGGAGGTGACACGAGGCAACACCAGAAATGTGAGATTATAATATATGTGTAGGCTATGCTGATTTTTTTTCTGTCAGGATAACCCCGATAGTGTCCATATGAGGTGGTTTATTCCCTTTTAAAGGTCATCTCTAACAAACAAAATGACAATAACACGAGAAATGTATGCGAACCGGTACAGGCACGTGTAAAATATGTTTATACACAAGAAACATGCATTATTTTTATTATTTAGCGGTTTTAAGAACGCCTCGTGGGGACTCTGTTCATTTTGTATTTTACTTTATTTCCGTGTATTAAAAAACATGTGCTTTCTGTATGTAATTTTGATGTTTTTATAACGGTGAAAGTGAACTTACCTGAGGCACGGGTTTCTAAAAAAAAACAAAAAAAAACCAAAAAAACAAAACAAGGACAGGCCTACTCATGGAATTGCTTTACTTTTTTCCATCACACATGTGAAACGTGAATCCACCCGAACAAAAAGTGTTTTTCGTTCCTATAATAAATTAACTAAAGTTTCTTTAATGGCTTGACATTGTTTTTACATTCTTAATTGGCCTTTAGCTAATTATTATTATTGCTTGCCGGTAAAGCTTTGAGTGCAATACAGTTTTAATAATTCATGCCTGTAGCTATAGGTCTTTTGATAACGTCACAGTTGTGACAGGCCCGTTTAGTCGGGAACATGGCTGTCTGTTGCTGCTCCCATGCCAAACCAATGCATTATTCATAATTTGGTTATGGAGCGTTTGGAAAGGAGGACTGGCAATTTCCAGTACAAGCTGGAAAACCTGCCAGATAAAGGATAAAGAAAAAGGAGCCGTTCAGGGGCTCAAAGATAAAGTTGCAGCACTTGAAATGTAAACTATTGAATAGCCTATTGTTTTTCTAGCTCATTTAGATTTGAAACAACTCTGTTATTCCTGCAATAATTAGCCTGAATAAACTAACCTCAACATCTTATTAATTATATAAAACAAAAATGCATTTTAATGTAATTACCTCGCTGTGTGCTTTTGTAATATCAACCAAAACATATTTTATTATATTGTTTTAACGAGCATTTAAGACACTGACAGTTTTGTTTTTTTGTAACATGAAATAATAATGTTGAGTTAATGGTTTTCGATGTAATCCCAGTTGTTAATTCCCCCCATCCGCCTTGAATCGTCCCTGAATTATGACCTATTATGAAGTTTGGCATTATGCATAAAAATATAGCTATGCAGGCAGCTCACAAAGTAAAACAAAGCCTAAGTCTTTGTAAAAAAAAATCATTCACCAACGCCTGCCTCACTTGACTTAGAAATTTGCCTGATTCATTTCCTGACATCTTAACCGCCTCTTATTGAGCATTTAATAAACACCTGACACAGGAGCCTATAATTATGGGAATCCGGATCGCATTACCCCTTCCGATATTTCCACACAAAACACAATGTCTTCAGCTATTAATTAATACTGATCTCACAGAGTCTGCACTGGAGTCTGGGGTGTTTGTGTATCTCGCCGTTTGGGGCAGGATTTAGACGCCAAAACTATTGAATTATTGATTCAGAGCCTCGCCAGTAATGGAGGAGACGGAACTGGGAAACTGCTGAGTCGGGAGCGCGCACCGCTACCCTGCGTTGCAAAAGAGACACCGGGGTCGGGGGCGCGCCTGCCCTGCTGCTGTATTCGTGTGTTTTTTTATACTCATAGAGACCACAGACTGAGGCCAAGTTCATCACAGTGTTTATGTCACATTATTAATTACTGTTTCACACAAACTTTACAACAATTGAGTCTAAAGCATCTAATTTTACTTCAAGGAATGACAGATCCTCCTTTGGTATGAAGAAAACAGTGATTTAAAGGTTGAATCATTATTTTCCAATCTCATACCCTATTATTATAGTAGTATGAGATTGAAAAAAGAATGCCATAAACAACTTAAGTGTCACAACCCATTATTGAGTGGACCTCAAGGGCAAAAATAATGAAAACAACAGTGATTTTATGACAAGATAATTAAATCCCAGCAATATTTAGTGTCACCTGAAGGACTCATGTACTCAGAGTCTGTGTGTTTACTAATGTATGCACAACATCTTTTCAAACATTTTCCTGGATATAGAGTTGATGATCTTGAAGTCTTGACTCCTGCATGTCCTTGTGGCTTGGATGGGCAGCTATCGGCATGTCCTGAGGTGTAGTGGTGGAGTGGAGGGCCTCCGCCCAGAGGGGCCCAGGAGACAATGAGACGGGGACACACAAGTGTTCTCCTGATTAGACATGGAGACGACCAGCGCTCTCACTCTCCTCTCAACACACTCTTAAGACACACACCCCCACGCAGCCAGCCGGGAGCCGGCCATGCAGGCTCTCTCTCTCTCTCTCTCTCTCTCTCTCTCTGGCTTCCCTCTATCTGTTGTAATGGCTTATTGTTCACTGTGTTGGAGGAATCTACAGTGGGCATATTCTCTTCAAGTTCATCAAATGAATGAAAACAACATGTATAAATCCAAATGCATGTGAGCAAACACGCACCCTCGCATCGCAGCCTGGTGAGTCACAACAGCACTCCACACCATGCAATCCTTCATATCAACTGGTGCTGTCTTGTTGCTATATTTACTCCACTACAACCCCAGAGACAAATACACTGCTCTCTCATTTCCCGCAGTTGGCCTTTTATCAAATTAGGGCACGTTAAACAATCACACAGAGCAGTTTGTACTGACAGCCCAGGCACATGCGAATGGCTGTGGCTAAATGTGGTTGTGCATATACTGTTTGTGCATGAATGTATGTGAGGGAGCTTCCTTTCTCTTCTCCTTTCTCTCACTCTCTCTAAGGGCTTTGCCTTTGTTACATGTTAGGAGTGCTCAAAGAGCAGGGCGCACACACACAGCAGCGCACCAAAGACAACAGCCATCAGGAGCAACGGTAGATAAAAGAACAGCTTCAAAGACATCAAATGGAGCGAAAGTGAAAAAGAAACCTGCTGAAAACTCCCTCCACCGGCACTCAGACCAGCAATTAGGACGCCATATCACTGCCTGTTATCACATGTGAGCGCCGTATAGGCCTGGGTGGCTAACCACAGCGCTCGGTGTGGGTTGCAGTCAGCGGAGAATTACAGCATTCATAGAGCTCGACTGTAACACTGTATTTAATTTCACTGTAGGATGAAAAGTGGGTGTTCGTGCAGATTTGACCCCTGCTATGACCAGGGAGGCTTAACTGTGGTGATTACAGACAGAGAAAAACAACAGTCTCTATCTCCAGCTCCTTCTATTCAGCAGCTAAGTAGAGCAAAACAAAACAGAGGTCAGAACAAAACACGAAGTCTAATTGTTTCACTGTTTCCTGTTTAGGTGCCCCAGGGCAATCTACATATTTTTTATGTACTGGGTACATTTTATTTGTTATTAATTCATTTCCAGTTGCAGCTGGTTAGATTATTGAGATAGCATAATGTAACTCCCTGCCGTGGAAAGAAGACATAAGGGTGTATGTGGTGAGACCTGTGTGCTTTAGTAGCTCCAATGGGATTTATTGTTTCCATTGAAAAAGAAGGTGACATTTGGTGCACCGTGAGGCGAGTTTGTGTACATTTTTGTGTGTGCATTGCGGCCTCAGAGTAAAAAGGAATGAAAAGGAGAGAGAGGGATGAGGAGCACACAGTAAATGTTAAACATTTGGCCCATGCCGCTGTGTATTTACAAGCTGGTAAGATCCAATCATCTGTGTGTGAGTATAATCGAGTACTTGCTTTTCCATCATCAGATGTTTGTACACAGACTCTTAAATTACAAAAAGCATCTTGGAAACACAGACCTAACTCATCTCATATTGATTGTATTCACGCTGTCTGAAGTTTACAAAATGCCATTTTAAAATGTCCCGAAACGACAAAAAAAGCTGACAAATAACCGAATATTTGTATCAGGATGCTCAAGTGTCTTTTTAATGTGGCTAAATCCGAGGAGGTCCAGGATCATTCATTCTGAGGTTAAACACTTTTTCAACATTCTGTCCTGGCAAGCATTTATGACCATTTATATATCTGTCAACCACATTCGAACGCTCTCTGAACTGGTGACAAACGTGTGCGGTCGAGGCAAAGTTTAGATGAGATGGAAAATAACCCCAAGTTTTCAGTATAAGCATCAATCACCTGTGGACTGTAAATGTTACACTCATAAAGCTGTTAGTTGTTTTCACATGGCCATAAATCTGAGTATGTGCAGTATAAAAATCAATATATCTTACTGATGTTAGAAAACATACAACTCTGTGAAGGATATGCTGGGTGCAATTTATGCACTTTTTCATTCAATATTGCATTCAAACACATCATAACTTTTTGAAAAATGCATTGTGATTATGTCTTAATGTGACCTAAGGAATCTGTAAACATTAACAATATGATACATTCATTATATGAAATTGCCCTGAACTATTGGCAAACTTGTCAGCAGACAAAAAATATTATGGGAAGCATCCAAAGACACGGAAAAATGCCATATTTACCATGATGATGTAAAACTGAAAGTTAAAAAAAAATAATATGCAAATATTCTATAGTATCCATCTGTTCAAGTAATATATTACTTTGGCTAGATGTAATGGCATATCTTTTCTTATAAATCAGACAACATAAAGCTATTATTTACTATTTTTCTCAAGTACTTTGTTTATGCTGTTTGAAACGGATAAAGACACAGTTTAGTATTTACTAAATACTACTAAAGCATCGCCGACGTGATGCTTTAGTATTTACTAAATACACGCCCTGCACTAAAAATATCAATTTAGAAAAAGTATTGTAATAATAATCTATATTACTGGATTATTAGAGTGGCGAGGTGGTGTAGTGGTTAGCACTGTCTCCTCACAGCCAGAAGGTACCGGGTTCGATTCCCATCCCGGGGCCTTTCTGTGTGGAGTTTGCATGTTCTCTCCGTGTCTGGGTTCTCTCTGGGTACTCTGGCTTCCTCCCACCATCCAAAAACATGCATGGGGATTAGGTTAATTGGCTAATTTAAATTGTCCGTAGGTGTGAATGTGAGTGTGAGTGGTTGTCTGTCTCTATGTGTCCTGTGATGAACTGGAGACTTGTCCAGGGTGTACCCTGCCTTTCACCCTAAGACAGCTGGGATAGGCTCCAGCCCCCCATGACCCTATGAGGATAAGTGGTAGAAAATGGATTGATGGACTTGATTATTATTAGTGACAGTGTATGCACAATTCTACTTCTGTAGTTGAAGGAGCTAATTTTAGCTATTTTACTATTTTGCATCCTGTAAGCACGTAGCAAGTAGTAGTATATGTATACAAGAAATGTGAAGTAGCATAAAATGAATCCACTTAAAGTCAAATTTGCGTGTATGTACTCAGTACTTACTTTCCACCACTGACTGAACTATATACTGGGTACAATGAAAGTTTATATAGCTAAAATGTGATACTGGGTTGTCATGGCGGTGTGTAGGGGCTAAGATGTCAGGGACATTTGTCATCCTGAATCTAACTTGCTCCACTTCCAGTCTGCTTTACAACAATATAAGATGAGGGAAAACTCACTTAAAAATTAAAAAGAAATATATTATCCTTTTGAATAAATGTCTTTATTTTAGTTTTTAATATCCACTGAAGCAACATTTTCCCCTGTGTGAGACTATATCAATCATCATAACTCTGGACTGAGTCATTATGCACTTTCTGTAAGTATCCTTTAATCCATTGTTAGCATCATCCATGTATATTAAAGTTTACCTATCCTGAGTAGTCTCCTGTATATTAATAAGTGTGTGGGGCAGCAGAATATGGGAGCAAGAGGTCAAGTGCTTCAGCGGTAATAGGATTTTAAAGCAGGGAAGTGTCTGTCATCCAGGGCATCTTATTCAGATGTTTTCATTGATTCTGCCACTTGTGTCCCCTCACTGATACAGCAGTATTGACAGTCGTATTGCTATGGTAATTTACTCCTCAGGCAAGTGCATGCAAGTCACCATGCACGGGCTGGAAGATAAATACATACCAGAATGACACACAAGCAAGTGCACACATGTACACATGCCTTATTATAGGCTAATAAGATGAGCATGAAAGGTAATGTATAATGGTGGGGGACCATGTCAAGTTCAACTGGGAGAAGAAGGTTGAGTGGGCTGAGGGTGTGTGTGTGTGTGTGTGTGTGTGTGTGTGTGTGTGTGTGAGTCACCGGTGGGAAGGATGCATCTTGTTTCAAAGCAGGCTAATGTAAATTGATGTCACAAGCTGAGAGAAGGGCAGACAAAAATGCGAAGAGCTGACTGAGCTGCATTATGGGGCCAAGGATGCATCGGAGGAGGCAGGACCCCATAGCGGTGCGACGTTCTATTGGATTACCGTGTTGGCTCAACAATCTGCCAACGTCTAATTAAATAGGCCTGCATTAGCTTCCTCCACAGCGGGAGGTGTGAGAGAAGGACACTATCTCATTCTGAAATGGGATGTAAAAATAGATCTCACAACTTGGCCCTCACTCACGCACCCTCCCTCCCTCCTGTGATATCGCTACTTCTCAGTGTGTGACAGCCTCTCCCTGTCTCTTTGAGTTTCTCATACTCTTGTTTTTTTTCCAGACTCTTTATCCTCTAGATATAAACTAAACAAAGACAGTAAGTGGCTCTTAGAAATTGTCAGCGTATCTGCTGGTATTGGTATAAAGCGTAACAGTGTTTACTCTGTGGTTTCCTCGATGTCTATGACTTGCTAAATAGACACTGGGAAGAATGGGGAACTATTTTAAGGAAACCTTTACAAAGTTTAACACTGGATAATGGGGTGTGCGGCGAAAAAAACTTTTTCCTCTCGTTTTCCTTTGCAATGGAAAAAAAGTCAAGGAAGTGGCATGCATACTAAAATAGCTGACACTTACTGTGGCAGATAACTGGTTGCATAGAGAGAGGAAGGAAGGAAGCAAGCTGATTGAAAACAACCATATCTCTCAACCAGGCTGTGACAGTCATAAACTAGATGTGCAATTATGACTTGAATCCTTTTGGAGTCTGATTAACATTGAATTTGGACGAGGACTGTGGAGGGGGACGGAAACATAAAGAAAGTCCCACGGCGTTAAGAGGACTAGGGCAGTGATATGAGCAGAACAGATAGAGACGTGGTCCTTGGAGAAAGTAGACAGAGGTGCAAAAGACATGAGTGTGCCAAAGAGGAAGCACTTTGTTGAACTAAAGCATGTTTGAGAGACGGCCTCTTATCTTGATGATGACAGGGATCCTTTTAAAGGGTCACATGTAACACACTGTGTGCTGGAAGTGCTCTTGTCGGACCACCTAAGAGACTCCAGGGACAGGAGCTGTTTAAGTTTAGTTAAATATACATGCCAAAAAACTCATTGGGTTGACGACAAAAAGATCTATCATTCTAATGTCCTCAGCCTGTTTTTCTTCACTAAAATTGTGTTTTCTTCACTATAATCAAAATACAAAAAATAAATACATCTCTGGAAATTTTGGTAGTTGAACAATAGTAATGCTGATGGAAAATACTGCTATTTGCTTTCTGGGCAAGAGTTACATAAGGAAATTGATACCATTTTCATGTCTGTACCATAGATACAAGGCTGAAGCTGGTTAGCTTAGCTTAGCATAAGCAAGCAAGAGTGGAAATGGGGGAAAAAGTTAGCTTGGCACTGTCTTATGATAATACAACACAGCTAACAGCTAACATTTCCAAAGTTCAGTAATGACCACATTATTTCACATTAATCTGTATATAAAAAAAGCATAACAGAACAATACTTTGCACTATTTCATGGCTTTGGGCAGTTGCCAGGCAACCAGTATAGATTGGGGCACGTCGCTGAACCTTGTCATGATAGTCGGGCACATAATCTCCTGAAATGTTTTTATTTTTACACGTAAGTTTTTGGCATATCAAACTAACATTCTGTGTATATTTACACGCTTTAAAGGTGCTGGTATGTGTAGCCTGAGCTAGGCTAGCTGTAGTTGTTAAACAAGCCACAATATTAATGTGGTGGCAGTTTATATGGAAGAACATAAGCAATTCTGGGCACCGTATGTACAGATTTGCACTGCTAATAAAAGCATTACTATAATCTTTTTTTTGCTGTAACTTGGTTTGAGACTAAACATGCTATGTCTGCAAAATTGAAAATTCTAAATGACAAAGATTATACTGCATTTGTTTTTCTTCCTGCTGAGCCTTGCATGTTCATAAAAAAAGCATGACTGCATTCACAGAAGCGTTTTCAGTATCATCCAGCATTTTCATACCAGCCTTTATGAGGTATAATTATGAGCTCTGCGCTGCCGCTAACGTCAACACTTTTTCATATTAGTCACGTTTGTTTACTTTATTCCCTGAAAGCCATTTTTCTTTTGTGAGTGGGTTGGATAAATATAGCGCTGCCTCTCTGAGAGAGATTTTAGAAACTTGTGATGGAGCTAATCATTATAATATTTCCTTTGGGTGATATTTACAACCCAACACTCATATCACAGTGATACATCCCTAAATACTATTAGAAATAATTTGGGGAAACAACAACATGCTGGAGTAACTGAACTTCTCGTAGCTGCTCGCTCAATTGGCTCTATGACCACAATATGAAATGAAAACCTGAGTTGAGAGCCTGCAGACACCAGAGAGACAGTGTAGTGTGGTCTGGAGGGGGTGTATGGACACAGAAGAGATCTGGGCACTGTAAAAACACATCCCTCCGGCACCATTATATAAGCATACATATGGGAAAGTAAAAATGGAAGACGACACTTTAAATGACATTATTATAAAATGCAATACTCTTGGAATGATCCCTTATTAAATTAGGCCCTATGATCCAAGATGAATTTCCCGCTTCCCTAATCCATCAAGAGGGGAATATTAAAAGATAGGCCTCAACTGGCATTAGAAGCTCACTCCGTCTTGACTTTCATTATTCTGCATTAGGGTGCTGCTGGGGGAGAGCCTCTTAATGAGAATTACAATGATTCACTGGCCCCGGCCCCACTTCTGACAAGTCAAATATTAACTCCTCAGTCACAGCTGTCGGAATTAAAATACTTTGCAGCCGCGGACGCGCTAAATTAAATTGGCCTTTTATGTTCCTTACATGGCTGACCCCCGTGGGGCTCCACCGCCTCAGTCACCACTGAGATGGCTATGACAGAGCAAGAGGAAGAGGCAGACAGTATCGTGTTCACTGCGCTCACAGACACACACAAAAACAAACATGTCCGTCCCCCCGTGTGTCATTCTGTCATCTTCTCTCGCTATGGCTCCACTCTCCCCCTTTTCCTTCATCCTCTGTTTCTCACCAGAGGCTGTTTCCTTGGCAGACATCTTCTCTGTGCTGTTTGTTTGATAGCCAATGTCAGCTACTGTCGACTACTGTCTGTGTTTCTCTACGGTCTGTCTTTATTTAGGGCCGCAGACACACACATAAAGGCTCCTCACCTGTTGCTTGGCCTTCATGTTTAACAGCCAAATAGATTAACATAATGGAGCAGCCTCCTCAAAGAGCACGGGAACTTTGTTCTAATGTTATTAACATTTATCTGTAGACAACAAATCAAATTTATGTTGACCTTTAAAAGTTTTATTTCAGTTAATTTGCACTCACTTAAGAGGAGGGCTAGGGCTCACAGACCCGCACTCCACCCTGCCTTCCAAATTCCTCTGCGGATGCACCAACGCATGCTGGGCGGTTCCTCCGCCTGCTCGCTCGCTAGCTCACTCTGGCCCCAAGGTCATGAGCACCGACGCTGAGAGTGGGGAGGTTTTCTGACTTTTGCCTGCCTCTCTCCCCAGCAGCATTTCTGCTCTGTTTGAGTTGCCAGCAGAGCTCTCAATCCTTCTCCCGCTCTGTTTGAGCTCCTTACAAACAAACGATCGATTTCACAGAGAGAGAGAGAGAGGAGGGAGAGAGAAAATATAACTGCCAGTGACCCTGCAGTCTGCAAATGTTACACTTGAAATTGCTGGATTTTTATTTAAAAAAAAAAAAAGAAAACACACACATGCCCCGGGACATGTCACCTCTCCCCTTTCAAAAGTCAACTGAATGAATAAAGAAACTGATGGAGCTGATAAAGAAAACAAAAAACCAGCCAAATGGAAGAGAGTGGAGGATTAATTCAGTGGGCAGATGGGTCTTGGTGTCAATTTGAGCTATTCTGATCCACTGAATTGAAACCAGAGCTTCAACCAAGCCCCAAACAAGTCACCTTTGACCCTCATGACAGACGTAATACTGATACTCTATATTCATTCACATCCTCTGCACGCTTTGTTTTGACTAAGACCACTTTTCCCTTTACTGCTCTGGCCTTACTTTAAAACTCTGCACTGTAGGTCAAATGATTAGCATACTGCAGTATACAATGGGCTGTAATAGACAGCTTGCTCACTGCTATAGAGGTTCTATAGTGGAAGTGCTTTGTGCTACTTTGCAACACTTTAAATAACTTTTTAACTTCTAAATTAGAAGTATCAATACATTATTGACCCAGGGTTACCATTAAGGTTATTAATTACCACCCAGAAAGTAATTACTTCCTGTTCAAAGCATATTTCTTTTAGTATTGAGTTTCTCTGTGCCTCTGGGGGAAAAGTATCCCCTATTATGTAAGTTATTAGAATTAAAAGTGATTCTGACCTCAAGATTGAATATCGAACATTTTCATGGTTCTCATTATCTAGTTATAATTAACTTCAAGTAGTAATACAAGCGTTCACATGAAGACAAAAGAAAGCAGTGGGTTGTATTAAAATCCTCCAAATCAATGTTTCCACAGGAGATGCGCATAAATGGCTCCATTACTTAGAGGCTTCAGTGACGAGTGATTTAGACGACACGCAGTGCAGTGAGCCATCAGTCACTCTTTTAGAGTTAAATAAGCCATGTGAAGGACTGTTATCCTTACTAGCTTAAGCCCCCATTAATCAGTCCACTTCACCTGTCAATAGAGCCACTGGCTCCCAATCAAACAACCATTACAGCAGAGAGCATCCCAATAAAGGCGATCTTTGTTTCCTATTGAGTTAATCATCCGGTGTACACACACTCATCACACTGGCAGTGTATATTCCTCTGGTGTTCAGAGGAGTGCAGAGTTCAGGCTCAACGCACACTCTGACATGGAATATGTTGGATGCGTACGAAATGCTCTAATGAAATATCTTTGCAATTAGGAGACGGATCATTGTTTGACATTGCCCTCTAAAGGTGTAGCATTGATCGATGCAAATTGATAGCCTATGAAAATAATATCTGCTCATCGTCATTATCTCTAAAGTTATGATTTATGCTAACAGTGCGATAGTGGGTGAACGAGGAGGGGGTGAAGAAGGATTAGGCCGGAGTGTTGTGATGGACTGATGTGTCATCCCAAGCTTTAGTTGGAGGATATAACTCTGAGCAGGTGGGAGTGAACGACCCTCTGACAGCCCTTTTCAAAATGACAAAATCCATCCTTCTGTATTGATCAGTTATTCTTCTGTCTTTCAGCGGGCATCTTCACACTCTCCCTCTCCTCTCTTCATCCCTCCCCAACCTGCCCAGCCGCTCCCTATTGATCCTTGCCGGTGATTGGTTGAGCTGTAATTTGAGATGGACATTGACGGATGAGTGCAAACTGTTTTTCTTTCCCTCTCTTTCTCTCATCTCGAGGGTGATGAAGTCATAATGCTGGTGACAGAGCCAGACAGGGACCAATTGAAATGGAGTGTTGGCCAGAATAACCTTTAGAGCCAGTGCAGGATGTCTCCCGGTCTGTCGCACATGCCCCCTGGGTGCTCTGTGACCACAGGACTCATAAATGCTCATATAGAAGTGGACTGAATGGACAGAGAGAAGAGAGGCTATACATTAGCTGCAAAGTACAGGATGTCTTAATTTAAAGAGTGGCAACAGTATCTAAAACAGGTCGAGTATCATTTCACAACTAATGTTTGTGATCATTTTGATTTGCATACCAGACAAGAACATTCATATTACACAGTTCTAATGGTTTAGTATTAGTAATTCTAATTCAAAAGTAGTATACTACAGAATTGAACATAATCAATATTTTTGCAGTAAAAATGTGTCAAAATCCTCAGGAATTGGTAGAGACCAAAAAAGGAGCTAAAAGAGAATTAATATTGAATTAGATTTTCCAGTCCAGCAGAAACACCTCTGCAAATGAATAAACTGCTGGTCCGTTACTGCTGGATTCTATGGATTGGACCCACACAAACACTCAGACATAGCACTGACACAATATTAGGTTAACTTAAAGGGGAAGTACGTTTTTTTACAAATTGGACCTTATTTCTGGGATAAAATACAACCATTTACTCACCCATTTCACTCACTGTGAAGGCCACATAGATGGGCACGAGGGGTCCGTAGTAAACTATGATACACGGGAAATAGAGTTTACAGATTGAATTTTCCCAAGTTATGGACAACCCTGGAGTCAAATGAGAATAGTAATAGTGTAGCCCATCTTATTAAACTTCTGTTATTTAAGAAAATGGTCAAGTTTGTGTCATTTACTGGCTGCATTTTGGAGCCCCTTTCACTCCTGTTAAATGGATATCATCAAATCCAAACTCATCAGAAATACTGATTCCAAAGTGAAATTGGTGAGTAAATGACAGTATTTTATCCCGGAAATAAGGTCTAATTTGTAAAAAACAACACTTCCCCTTTAACGCAGAACCCAAAGGTTCTAAACGGGCCACCAAAGACAATGCTTGAACCCAGTGGTATTTTTTCTATTACTGATGGTTTATTAATCCAGACTAAACAGCATGATTGCAAATTGATGATCAATTCCAGCTGTTTTCAAAATGTACATTTTATCCTTCCATCCATCCATATTTATTTCTGACTATTTATAATTTCTGTAACCCTTGTAGTTTTGAATGCAAAATGCACCAAACCAACTGGAGATAAATAATAGTATGAATATTTGTTGATAACTGTAAAATGTGATGTGAACATTTTTCATCAATCACTTTTCATCTGGCTTTGTATTGTTGTGACAATGGTGGTTTGTGTAAATGTTACTGGCATCCCCCCACTCCCAGGCCAGCACACTTCCTGTCATTTGGTGGACTCTCACTGACAAATGAGCATTGAAGCTCCAGGTGCCGGCAGCACAGAGGGAAGCTATATGTGAATAAAACATCCAAAATGCTTTATACATGCCATTTTAACACAAGTGGCATGTCTTAAAATGGCCTTCTCTGTCTATGATTACCGCCAGACATCCCGTTTTAACCACATCCCTGTCTCTGTAATTGCATGCACATTGGATTTTAATAATGGTGTAGAATATTATCAGACAGTGAACACGCTGATAACGAGCCTTGTGCTTTGACTGTTTGACAACTCAATCTTTCACTGCCATTTACTCTGCCTAATGTCATTACACACACGGAAGAAGGAGGAGGAGTGATGGCTACATTTAGGAAAGAAATCATTGTGTGACTGCATGTTATAACCTCTATTTCTTCTGTCCTTCATTTCTCAGCAGTCTTTTTTATTTCATTCAATCTGCAACACTGTGTGAACACATGCTAGTAGAGCAATCACTCCTCTGTAAAGAATTGCCCGTGCCAGTGGTTAAACAAGAGACATTTTGATTAATATGTTCCATTTGTTTAGCAAGCTTTGAGCTAAAATTAGATAGCCACCAAGACAGGACAGCAGTGACTTTGGTTTCCCCGCCAGGCCAGTCCGACGTGCACACACCAGTTCCACGGAGGGGGAGGGAGGGAGGGTAAGGCTGGTGCGGGAGTAATTTCAGCGGATTGTGAGCGGACAGTAGCTCCGCTGGGAGAGCTGGCAATCATGGGGGAAACAATGTTTACATCGATCAGCTGTCAGGAAGATTTATGGCCTCATTTTGCTGTAATGGAGAATTAGTGGGGAGATTATCAGCGACTCAACACCACCGCTTGTTACCCGTGTCCAGGCCTGGCAATTTGTCTCTCCCCAGGAGCAGCCCAAACACTTGTGACAGCACCAGCACTTGCCCTAATTCAATCAAGAGAAAATGTTGGAATTAATTTGTTACAAGAAAATTTAAATATGTTCCAGTTGAGCAGTGGCCTGTAGCCACTTGAAAAAGCAAAGGGGAAAAGAGAGAAGGGGAGAGAAAGCGGCTGATTTATTGTGCTGGGCAACATATTGATCCAGTTCGATCCTGGCCTGCGCACAGAGGGTTTAATGTGTAATAATTTCCAATTTAAAGCTCCTTCTCAAGATCATGGCTGTAAGGAGAGGAGAGGAGAAAGCAGGCCGGCGCTGCGCAGCCAGCCCCCTGATTAAGGAGCCTGTTGCTAAGGCTTTGTCAAAACCTCAGTTTGAATGTAAATGTGGGGTTATCGTCCCGGCATCTCCCATGTGTCTAACACCAACTTTATTTGTCTGTCATGCAGACGGGCACAAGGACGGAGGGGGAAGCTTGTGTAATAACACGCGTAGGAAAAATTCATGGTGTGTCTCGTAATTTATATGGCTGGATCACAGACAGTGAAATACAAACTGTAGATGGATGGAGATAAAAAATCTAGGTTTATGTTACACATTCTTGCCCATATACTTTATATACAGTATAAAGCATACAATGGGGCTGATGAGAATAAAATCAGGGAACTCTCATCTTGTTTTCCCGTGACCTTTTATAAGCTTGGTCAGGTTTGGGTAGTGGGTTCAGAGTACTTAGGGTGGATAGAGTAAGGGTCATCTGTTAAGTGAGTGTTTTGTGGGTGTTGTTCACCCTGCTTAGGTGCTCCTGGTGTCTGTGGGATACATGATCACCCTTAACTACCCCCTTCCTCAACCCGCCCAGTCTCTCCTTCTCTACCAGGACCCCCAGGACTGCTGTCAGCACGCTGACCTATTGATCAAGCTGTCGGTGCGCTGCTAAGAGTCCTCAGTGTGAGCAGGCTGAGGTTAACAGAACACAGCAAGATAGCTAGATAACCATCGTAGATATCAGCAGTCAGGTGACACGGGGCATGTTACTCGATGCTAGATGTTGGATTTTATTTCATGTAGCATTTTGCTGTGGCCTGAGCTGGCCTTTATTTTTCAGTCTCAGATATTTATCTACAAAGAAATGAGCCAAAGAGACATGTCACTGTGTATTTTAGTGGTAGCCTGATGACATTAACCACCATGAAGTTTGAAATAACTATGTGAAAAACATGCATATGGTAATGATAATGTTAACTATTTATCTCCCCATATATACAGTGCATATGATATATATGAATGCATATATGCAGGTTGCACAATCCCTTGAGTTTTCTCTATATACCAGACAACTGATGTTCTATGCTGTTGAAGAGGCTAGCCTGCTATTAACACAAGAGCTGCTGGAAACCTCCTGGCAAAAGAGAGCACAGAGACAGCAGGCTCAGGTACACACACACACACACACACACACACACACACACACACACACACACACACGCTTTCTCTGAATTCTACCTTTGGGGGTTTCGTGCCGAACCAGCAGCCTGTTAAGAGCGAAGCAACAAATAAACGCCTCACTTCCCTTTCCTCTCCCTCCATCTCACTTTCCCACTCTGTCTCCATCTTTCTATGAATGTGTGTGTGTAGCTTGCAGGACATTCCAGGCCAGGGACACAGTTAAATGTAGAGGAGAAGCAGACTCCAGCGCTGTGACCTCTACAGGCCACATTCTCCTCCTCCTCCAGCTTTGTTTATTAACATCTCAAGGCTTTTCTCTCTTCCACTCTGATTTCATATTTTTCTCTGTGTATGAGAAAATAGCCTACAAGACAGTGTCTGTTCCCGACTGTTGACGTTTCTGTGAAACAGTTTTTACAAATTAGTTAACAGGCGGGCTCTTAAAAAAAATTCAATGCATACACATTAGCATGAGTTAAATGATGCCTAATTAATTTCTGCTGCCATGCATAAATTTGGGCTGCCTTCCCTCGCTGCCACAGGAGACCAAGACAAGGGCGATGATTTCCAGGCTTCCCATAAATAAATGAATAAACATCGGGAAGGGCCAGAGAGAAGATGGTCTCGCAGAGTAGCCAGGTGTGCAAGGTTAAAGAGCAACTATGTGGGCGTACACACACACACAAACATACAGCACAGTAGGAGCAGGTGCAAATACAAATGATCTTTGAAACTCAGTAGATGTGCCAGGCTAAAGCGCCAAGGCACAGCGCTAAGTGCACAGCTCAGCAACACGTAAACAATGTTAACAGCATCCTCTCTGAACATCGCACCTCCACAAATACAAAATGTACGTCACTATCATGTTTTTTTTTTGTCTTTTTCTTTTTTACGCTCCTCGTTATTTATTCTACCTGAGCATTCTGCTACATCCAAATCCCACAGAACTGTTAGGAAGGGTGTGTGGAGTGGATGATAGCAGTGGCCTCTCTCTCGCCTAATTTGTAGTAATTGGTAGCTCATTAGGTGAAGCAGGTCAGTGTCACAGGGAGCAGGCTGTCAGGGCGTGAGGTTAATAACAGAGAGGAGACAGACAGATAGATTAAAAACTCTGCTGCCTGCCATGCCTCTCCCTCTGCTGGCTTGTCTCTAGCCAAAGGTCCAGCTGTCCACCATATGCAGAGCTCTGAACATATCTATCCCAGCGTTCATCGGAAAAACTTCACGGCAAAGTGGCTGCTTTGTGATGAGATGATGGTCACATTATTGTTTGAGAGATACAACAGAGCAAAACTACATCACTTTTGGAAAAAGCAACTTCTGTGGCAAGAGATGGTAATTACAGGATTAAAATGATATAGATTATTTTCCCATATTTATTCTCTTCCACATCAATGTTACTATTTACTGTATATGTGATATTTTTGATTTAACGGTGAAGTTGACCTCCTGGAGTAGCCATTGAACCAGAGATCAACCACTGACAAGTGTTTGATATGAAGAATGGCTCCAACGTGGATTAGAAGGAGTCAGTTGTATGAAAGGGATATTAAAATCAGCATCATCATTAGGTGACTTGGACCAAGGTCTGGTCTGGTACCTACTTATTTAAAAAAAAAACACTGACATATTTTTCTGTGATATTTTAAAAGTTATAGCAGTTGTACAAGTAAAAGAAAGTAATGAAGCAAGTAAGACACTTCACTTGTGCATCATTTGTACCTGGTTTGCATCCATAGTTAAGCACATAAACACCTACAAAACGGTGAATTATCATTATTACACTTTGGGTTTTGGACAGAATCAAACAAAAACAAACAAAATAAAACATTAATTTAATTACAGGTCCAGGCACTCAAGTTGGTTTGAAAAAGTAAAAGGCCTTTAATAAAATGGGCACCTTCTTAAGGGTGTGGAGACGCAATACTCATTTTTTTATTTGTTCACTTCCAAGTGCAGTAACACATCTCAGACTTGAGATTGGAATTGAAATTAACAATTTATTGACAAACTGCTTCAAATACTGTATGCAGCATGACATAAGAAGGTAATTTACCATTTATTTGGTAGGACAAGAAGCTTAGCAATGACAGCAATCACACTGGGATAAATGCAAGATCCCAAGATGAAATAACACAGCATTCAGTGACAGGAAGAGAAATGTCACACTGAGTCACCACACACCTGTTGTCTGCATGCTCATGTTTGAATATAAGAGACAGCAGGAGTGGGTTCGGTCTGCTATTACTTTCTCCAGATATGACCACAGGATGCATTAAGTGAGATCTAGTAGGACACGACACAGTACCACCTGGATGTGGTTTGAACACGGTCCTATCAGCCCTACTGTGTGTGTGTGTGTGTGTGTGTGTGTGTGGGGTCACTCTGTGTTCCTAATGGATCACATAGAATGTAACTCTGTAACTTAAGAGTGACTAAATGAATGAAAACTGAGCTTGTAAGAGCTCTTACGGTTATATAAATCTAACCCCAGAATCGTTTACATTTATCCGCCTTACAGAGACCTTTTCCCATCATAACTTGGAATGGATTACTGTACCTAATTTAGATTGTGTTTCATCAATTTTCTTTTGCAAAGATTCAAACCTTGGGCATGAATTGTAGGTAATTATCAGCTGCCAGTTTCCCCAGACATAATCGGGCACGTTTGACAGGTGAGTTATTAAATTGTCCTCTGTACCTGATAAACATATTAATTTATTTCAAGATAGATAATTTCATCAATGCAGGAGTCATATCGTATAGGGGGTAGACGGTACCCTCTCCTTTTTAATTATACAAATATCAGAGTCGTCAAAATGACAGATATTTAGACATTTAGATTCTCCAACGCCTCCTCAGTGAAGTTTTGATTAAAATAGAGTAACATTGTGCACACAGTAGTGTTGCTTCACAGAATCATTTTTAAAGCCATTTTATTATTTTATTTTTCTGTATATTTTATTCAAAATACCCAACAGCTATTCACAGAGAAAACAGTCCTGGTCTCATTCAACATGATTAATGAATGATTAAGCCTTCAGCTAGCCCTCACTAAAACCACCTCTTATAAGATAATCAATAGTACCCTCAAACATGATTCTAGTCTGCATCAATTTGACTGAAAGTTACTGATCTTGTTATGAAATAACTAAATCGGTCATACGTCTTTTAAGTGTAAGAATATGTCCACTAATATGTGTTTAATGTTTAACAATGTGTTTTTTTTGTTATCACGTTAATGCTACTTTGATGCAACCATGCTTGCAGAAGCTTTCTGCTTCATACTGCTGCAGTCATGGGAAAAAATGACAACAAAACGCTTCTGAATCGATTCATTTTATTTAAAAAAGTAGTCCGGTTGGCATATTTTGAAGTGCAATCTTGTAAATGCAATTATTGTTAATATGACCTTGAAAACCTGTGAAATACAAAATAATAGAATTTTTAACATATGACAAAAACATTTTATTAACCACCAACACATTTAAATTAACACATTCTCTTAATTTTTGCTACCATTTCCTGCAAATTAACTGCAAACTCATGGCACAAGCTTTGACTGGCTTGTAAATTCAGCCACATCTGACTTTATTGAAAGAGTTTTCTTAATAATTGATGTGTTACAAGACAAAAGAACATTTGGACTGTGACCAAATGCATCATTAAGCTAAAGGAAAGGCTTCACTTGAATTATGTTTGCGATATTTTGAGACAAGATTTTCACCTCGCAGTGACCTTGTGTGATAGGTTTTGCTGGTACAGAGTTTAAAGATGTGCTTGCCGTTATCTCCATTAAGTTAGCTCTAATAGAGTATCTGTTCAGGGAGAGAGAGCACGAGCTTCAGTGAGAGAAAAGATGATTTCCTCTGCAGGATCCAAATGGCCCACACTGTAAAACAGCCAGCCCATCACAGCAGTGTGTGTATGTGTGTGTGTGCTTGGTTGCGTCCTTATAGCAGAGCACACAAGCATATTAGAAACATACAGCCTTTGTACATCCATCCCACAGTTTGCATCTTGACTGAACACATAATCACAGATGGGCTGCTTTACTGTGTAGATTTTGCATTATGCAGCATGATAATCAGTGCTGACATACACACTTTCTTGTACAACTTGCTGCTTGCATCTCATTGAGAGGCGAACAAGACGAAACTGCGCTCGTTCACTGAACGTGCTCAGTTTGTTCAGAACGTTGACAAAATGAGAAGTCAAACCAGACACAGTAGGAGCATTAACATTTCCCTGCTGCTGCCTTCCTGTTGTAAAGTGTTTCTGACGACTGTAAGCTGTGTTTTGAGTATGATGACCCTGTAGAGGTGTGTGAGTGTACACACAGCTGTGTAGCCCCTGTGCAGGCATTGTCCTACAGAGTCAAATGTTGTTCCTGGACAAAAAGATATCTGGGATCAGCTCAGATGTTTGTACAGCTCCTCAGCTGTGTTAGTTTTAGTCGACACACACAGACACCCAAGCACACACACGCACACACACACACACACACACACACACACACACACACACGCACACATACACACACACACACACACACACACACACACACACACAGTGGGTCACGTCCAAAAGACTGTCAACCAAAACGCTGAAGCTTTAAAGGAATAGTTCAACACTTTGGGAAATATGCTTATTGGCTTTTTGGGGGACAGTTATATGAAAATGTTGATACTCTCTGATGTTCATTAATTAACAGATTACATCTTATTTTTTTTTAATCTGCACAAAGGCAGCATGTAAAATCCACAATTGTTATTTTGAAATGGTATATGTGTTGAGCCTATGAAAAATTGAACATTTTTTTAATCAGTACCATACTAGTAGTCAGTCTCATGGGAAGGCATATAAATAGCACAACATTACAAGGATGATCTGCATATGATTGTCAGATGTTAGATGATTGTAGTGGGTAGTTAGTTTAGGCAACAAAACCCCTTATTTAGCTTCACGAAATAATGGCATGGTTGGGTTTAAAATAAGTGTGTAAACTAAATAAAATAAAATAAAATAAAATAAAATAAAAACATGTGACAAACACCATTACTAACTTACAAAACAGAACACTGGTCCCAAACATCCATCCACCTCAAAGTCACTAACTCTGAGCATGGATGTGTTTATGTTACAATAAATATAGATAAATGGTGCACAAATAACACACCAAAAGCAAGATAGGTGTTCTTATTGCACGTTAAACCCTTGCAAATGCTACCAGACTGCTTGCTGAGGCCTTAGGCCGTAATGAGATGGTCAATATAAAGGGCAAATACACCTGTCCACACTTTAAAATCATAATCCTTTTCCACTTCAGAGATTCAAATTGACTATGTATTAATATTGATTGGATTGGATAATCAGATTTCAAGTGTCTGTCAGCACACAGGTGTGTCATTCCATCACAGAGCTCTGGGGAATATCCTTGAGCGAAGATAAATTAATAAAGTTCATCGAATAATTTGTACCTTTGTTGTTAACACAATGCAGTGCTAAAAGAAATTCTAATTCTGGGTCCTCTTCATTCAAACGTCTTTCCAATTTGGAGGTCTGGGGGTTTGGGATTCCCTGCTTGAGGTGACCCCAGCGGACCAGGCCTTGGCCCGGAGCAGTGTGATTGACAGGTAGAGCTGACCTCATCTGTGGAGCTGTGTCCCTGAAGACTGATCACGATCACACAACATGGGACAGATGGGATGAAACCCTCACTAACAACACCACTGATGGGACCACGCAACACCCCAAGCATTTGTCTTTCTTTCTCTTCTACTTTTTTCTTTCATCCTCTCTGTGCTTTTCTATCTCGTTGGTTTTCTTAAATTCTTTCTCTTACTCTGTCGATTGTTTCGTCTCTTCTTTAATTTCATGTCACACATCTGAGACTTTTACGCACTAATGGGAGAAACACCTCACATCGCACATCTAATGGCTGCTGAGCACTCACTTCAACACTTCACATCACTCTCTGCTGCAAACACACGCAAGTTGCAGGTAATAACTTTAACATAATAAATTGTCAAGTTTGAAATGAAAGTAGAACATAAGGTCCACGCTGATCATTAGGTATCAATTAATCACTCAATTATCTAAATGGTTCAGTGTGTTCGTTGAGGCAGACAGGATCTGAGACAGAAACATCAGTTAAAACAGTCTAATGAACTGAGCTGAATTCATCATGAAACACCAAATAATTAGCAACAGTGTCTTATGGGAATACTTCAAAAGGAACCTCAAAGTGGTTCAGCTTAGTGAAGCTTTCCCTTCAAAAGCAGAACATAAACACGCCACTAAAGACTACACAGGCAGGAAAAGCTGTCCCCCATGCCTTTCATTTACAGCAATAAATAATGATTCATCACCAAAAAAGTTTAGAGAGGGTGTATTTGTTTCCATCAGAAGACGCTGACCTTTGTGGTGCTTTGCAGATTAAAGTGACACAGCAGCCAAACATGTTCAGAATCAACAAATTAACGTGAACCCCCCGGCCTGTCATAGCTTTGGTTGACAGGAAGGAGTTCCAGTTTGTTGGTTTTTGTAAAGCTCTGCTGGGATCCCAGGGTGCAGCAGTATGTGTGGCAGCAGAGCTAAGAGACTGAAGGATCACTGGTGGCTCCACTGCTGGGGACCACAATGTAATTAAAATGACACAAACAAAGTGAATCTAATTAGGAATCCCTCTGCTCGAGCTCGTTAGCGCCCGACACTGCTAAATTATTTTCCTCCACGGAAATAAATGAGGCCACTTGTCTTTGCAGATTTGGGGGCTGTGAGGTGCTCAGGGATGGAGCGCACGCTGAAAGTAATTATTGAAGTGTAACTGGAGTGTCTCCACGCAAAGTCGTATGCAATCGCATATGCTGACATCTACATCGGTCAGCGGAGGCACACGTCAGTACAAGCACATACCTGAAAACACGTGTTTCGCTGGCGTGCTATGATGAGTAGGTGGCTGTGAGAATGTGAGACTTCCAGCTCTCCCATCCACGGCCTGCGTGTCACTACACAGAAAACACATCGATCATCAGAAAGAGTTGGACCTCCTCTGTGTTTCTGTCTGTGGTCCAGCTTTCTGTCTCACACCTACACTCTCATTCACACACTTTCTTTGCAGTATGCCATGTCCACACCACTCAGACCCCCCACACACAGACACACACACTCTGGTTGGTGTGTCGAGGTAAGTGAATCCAGTGGCTGATAGTTTTGAGGGAGCCAGGGGAGCCATTGAGAGCCCATTAGGAGGTTAAGTAGAGGAAGCTCTCCATTGTTCTGCTGTTTGATTCCTGCCCTGTGACCCACACTCTCCAAGCCAGAGCCTGGGAAACCCTGTTAGCGATGCTGAGGGGGGATAAAAGACGATCACACACAAACACACACACTCGTACAGTTCACACACACAGCCGGCATACACAAGGCTGGAACAGTGCAGTCACTGACAGTTGGATGACTCTCTGTGGACCGCTGGCTGTCTGTAAGGGCGGAGAGGTTTCCGGCCAGACGACAGGAGCGGTGCATAAGGCCAACAAAAGGGCAAACTCTGAACTCACTATTTACACAAAGAACAGTACCACTAACACCAGAGGACTGGTGCTCCAATAATAAGTCATTTAATGATTTATTTACTGAAGATTTTCAGCATTTTGGCTGTGGCCTGCTTGTTTTTTCTTCAATTGAATTTCATGGACTGAAAAGTTTTTAAAGAGCAGCATTGTGCCTCCCGTTTCTTTTTCTTAGCTTTTCCTTTCCTTTCCTCATAACTACCCATTTATGCAACACTATTTTAATTCTTTGAGTGCCAAAGACGTATTTGTACATCTTTTAAAAAACAACGCTTGTGTGCCATAGATGTATAAATACGTCAAAATGTTTTTTTGGCAGCTAGCACAAGGGCAGCAAATTTCACAGCAACCTAACCAATAGATAGTCAAAATCTGAAACCAAACAACCTGTACCGACTTCCACCAAAATTGATCCAATTAGTGAAATATTTAAGTCTGATTCAAAGTGGTGGACCCACCCACAGATTGACTAAATAGCTACTAGCTTAAAAACTCCAAAAATTGACTCTATGTTATAACTAACAAACTATGCATGGCTGTCTTTCTTTCTAATAACTCATCAAGTCTGCAGCTATAAATATGAGGGTCTGGAGATCTAGAGTTTATAAGACAAAGCAAATGTCATTCTGGAGGAGGATGAACACCAGCCAGAGAATGTTTTTTCACAACCTGGCAACCCAAAAGTGGTTGGTATTAATAGATTATAGCTGATCTTTAAACCTCTCACAGCTGAGGTAGATAATCTTCAGGGGAAGACAGTGGAGGTGTAGCTCAGCAGGAGGAGGTGATGGTAGCTACCGTAGGGTGGATGAACACGGGAGGTGGAGGTTGTGCTAGAACCGGAGGGTAATGTGGAAGATGGCAGCGGAGTGGGTGGAGGAGGGAGGGCTTGGGGAGGGAGGGGGGGCGAGGCTGGATGTCTTGTTTGGCTGATAGTAATCTGACAGCTATTAGAGAGGGGAGAGTTAGAGACCTGCTGGCTTGGGCTGCTGCTGCTGGTGTTTCGGGGCGGGCGGGGGGTGGAGGGATGGGGTGGTTGTAATGGTGGTGGGGTGATGTGATATATGCTCCCCTTCACACTGAAACCAGCCCGAGAGTGTGTGTGTGTGTGTGTGTGTGTGTGTGTGTGTGTGTGTCCATATTACTTCATTCTTCTACATTCAATTCTCTCTTAGCCTCAATGGCCTCTCTCTCATCTCTTCCCCCACCCCACCTCCATCTCTTGCTCTCTCTTTCCTCCCTCCATCTTCATCTCCTCCCCCCAATATCTCCTCTTCCTCTGGTGCAGCGGATGCCACTGTACATTTCAGTGTCTTGCCGCGTTACGAGGCCTGCCCTTAATTTGACAGTGTCACAGGGATCCATCTTCATTCTCTCACTCTTTTCATAATCTGATCCTCTTCCTCTAGCATGCAATTAGTGCCCCTCCCCTTTTATCCCTCCACCCATCGCTCCGTCCTCGGTCCCCTCACGGCCCCCGACCGCCGTGCCGCTGCCCCCGCCGAGCGGCCTGGATGATTGCTACAGCTTTCCCTGTGCAATCCATTTAGAGCAGGGGCCCTGTAATGAATATGTACATTGAGAGGGACCTCGGCGAGGGGGGGAGGGTCACGAGCAATCAGCCTTGAATTCAATTATGCCAGTGAAGGTTAATGACTGTGCTCAGTGGTCAGAGGCACGCGCCACATCGCCCATTAAAGCAGCTTGTCAGAACTGACAACGTGGGGGCAGGGATGCACTGGCTAGGAGGGAGAGAGTGGGTGGGTGAGAGAGCTGGGAGAAGGACAGGGAGGCAGGGGGCGAGGGAGTAGAGAAAACAAGTGAGAGGAAGGGATGAGAAGGGGTTTGCAGGGTGGGTATAAGCTGAAGCGATGGAGAGGGAGGCAAGTGAGCAGGGGTGGAGTCATGTGACGCACGCAACTGGATAGATGGACAGATAGATAAAACGGTGTCAGTCGGAGGTGCTAGATTACATTGAGTTCTCCAGGACAAATCAGATTGTAAAGTTCTCCACCGCCACTGCCTCTCTCTCTCTCTCTCCCTCCAGGGTGAGGCCGAGTGCGCTGGCTGTAATATGATTAGTCTACATAAAGACGTGTCTGGAGTGTAATTCACTGCTCACTAATGAGGCCCTGTCTGAACCCAGGACAGATGAATCCCCCTGGTGGCACACACTCACCTGCTGCCTGACTCACCCCCTCCCACCCTGCCTCAGTCAAGACCCTTCAGTCTCCTGTACGCCTGCTTCCTCACCCTCACCTCTCCCAGTGTCTCGCCTTCACCTCACCTGCAACAATCCATCCGACGGACGCGTTGTGTCACGCAGTTTTGCTCTGACTTGTTGAGCGTGTCATGCGCTGATCTCTTACCGTTTGTCTTGTCAGAGCTGTTTTGAAGTCTTTTGGGTGAGTAAAGCTCAGAGTGTAAAAGCTTAAAGCTATCAACGAATACTAACTTTCAAGTTTCAAAGGGCCCTTCAACGCACCACTTATTGATCAAGGTGTGTGGTAAAGTATATCTCTGTATCTTCTATACTTCCTTATTTTTCACCCATATTTCTCTTCCCATCATACAGCTATCCAGTTTGTCCTGCATTTCTTATTGACTCAGCAACTTTATTCGACCTCCTATACCACAAATACTCCTTACAAGTTTTTATTTTAATAAAATATTAAATAAATATGTAAAAATATAAAAAATATAAATATTTTTTCCCTTAAAAGGTAATTTAAAGAAATGAAAATGAAGGAAAATATGAAAGAAAAATATTTGCAGAAACAATGTAATGCCTAACGCTGATTTAAACCAGCTTAAACTGTGCAGGCTTTTTACAGTTCAGAGGGTCTGACAGTGAAACCCTGCTCACCTTTTGTCCTTAGCCTAGAATTAGAAGCAGCCAAGAGAGCCCTGCCTGAGGATCTACAGCTCAGCTCTGACTCATGAGGGGTTAAAATGTCAGAGAGGTAGCCAGGAGCAGGGCCTTGATAACCCTTAAAAATTAGCATTAAAACCCTAAAATCAATTTCAAACATGACAACCAAGTGTGAAGATGCCAAACTGGGTGCAGCTAGTCCCTTCACCTTCTCTTAGTGCTGGTCAAAGTCTTCTGCAATAGTTCACATGGTCTGGACACATGCCACAGCTTGACTAACCTGTATCACTGATGGACAATCTTAATTCCTCAGTATTTTAAGGAGGGTTAAATACTACAATGCATACACCAGCACCATGCAGTGGTAGCATCTCCTCACATAAACACAGCCTGTTGGTGGTACTGTAGCAGCAGGTTTGGGGCCATCTGGTCATAGATGCTTGTGGAAGGATAATGACATTCCCCAGGACTTTGATGGTTATACAATACAGTCCTGCTGTACCATTTTCTGCCTTCGGCTTTTAATATCAACATCTAACCAGTCGGGTTAATGTGGCTATTATTTAAGAACATCACTGTAATGTGCTACCACATAGATTTAATCCTCATCAAACGGCGCATGCTTATTATGCCCAATTGTCATTCATCACACACAACAATGATGTCTACCACCAACAGATATGACATGACAAAAAATACACAATTGGTTGTTTTAAAAAATGCTTCACACATAGAGTATGTTCGGATCTTTCCAGGAGGCATTCTCACGTGGTCCTGCAAATAATGACTGGGATACTACAGAGTGGAGCTGCCACTAAACATCCTTGGTGGTTGTGGGTGGATTGTTAGGTTTGTTCTATGAAATAGTATTGATCTTTATCGGTTTTATTATGTACATACAGTAATGCATGATCAGCAAACAGCACCTTTTTACATCAGCCATGTTTCCAATCCACAGCCACAGCCACTGGGCATATGAATGCCACAACAATAGGTACAGCATGTAAACGCAATAAACCTGCATCTGTGTATTAATGGTGCCTAAAGAGTTTAGAACTTATGCGTATATAAATCAAGAAAGAATGCCTATGTGGCAGGACAGTGAGGTGGATGGGTCAAGAAAACTCTTAAGATGACCAGTGCTGTTTTAGCGTCATTGGTGACATGTTTTCCATAGTTGTGTTAAGTTGATTTTTGTACGTGTTTTACTTTGCGTTCTTATTTTAACACCACCCATGACGTTTTTTCCTCACCATATTCATGCCTGACTCTAAGTAACTGGTTTTCTTGTCTGAACCAAACTGCAGTTGTTTGCATGGCGTACAAATGACACACAACTCTGTTACTTTCACCAAACTTATTGTTTGATGACATTTGTGAGAATGCAATAAATCTAAAAGCACAGATGTAATGCATTCTCCTTTGGCCTGTTTTAATTTTACCGGGCCATCGGTTTTCAAAACAATGAGCCGAAAGATGCTAACATGCATCATAGAGATGACTGGAACTGTATAGTGGAGGTTTGACGACGCGTGACCTCTAAAATTAACCATGACTTTCCCCAAATTTCACCCGTAATTGTAATTGCCTGAAATTAAGCGAATGTTAACCACTGAGGTGGCAGATGAGAGCAACACTCATATTATTTTTTGGGCAGCTTTGTCGTCATTCTGCTGACAGGGATGTCAGATCAGATAACAGTCATATATGACTAAAAGCTGATGTCATGATCGTCATGCAGGTCAGAGGAGAGGAAACAAAAAGGGACAAGCTACTGTACTGCAATGTGTTTCATACTGTGGACATGAAATGTAGACAAAACAACAGGTTAAGTAGGTTAAACAGATGACTCAGCACCTTTATCAGCACCATTTAATAAATAGTTTTGTCTTTGAAGAGAGTTGGACCTGACAGTGAAAGTAAATGATTTATGAATGAAACATCCAGGGTCGTGGATGTTGTGATGAGGATTTCTCCATTTGTGGTGTGTGTGTGTGTGTGCGCGCTATTCTCACTGGCCAATATGTGAATCCCTCCTACGCCGAGTCCTGCAGTATCCATCACAAGGGAATATCCAAAAGCAAATTTAAGGATGGGGAGGAAAAGTTTGCCACACCAGCATCCTCTTTAAATAGTTTATGTTGTACTCCGATGAAGAAAATATCAAATTCCAGATGAAAATTTATGGAAATTAGATCAGCGCTATTACGGCGGCGACTTTTTAAGGCAATATATTCTTTGCAGCGACAGTCTATGTGCAGATGATAAATAGAAGGTAGTCAGAGAGAGTTGCGAGGGTCTTTCCTCCTGTGGAGCGGACCTACGAATCTGTTATTGCATTTCAGCCTAACAGGATCAACATGCATACTAAAAAATGCAGCTTCCCGAGAAAACCCCCCATCCCGACATTCCCGTCATTCTCTACCTCTCTTCCTCACTCTCTTTATTTGTCATCAAGAATCTAATACCATTTTCACCACAGTGGAGTGTCAGGTTATTGTAAATAAGATGAGATTTTCCTGGCGAGTGTGTGTGTGTGTGTGTGTGTGTGTGTTCACAAAAGCAAACAGTAAAGCTTTATAATGTTGATTTATCAGCTTGTCAGAATCAAGTATCTTTTAGACACTAATGTGGTTGTGTGTGTGTGTGTGTGTGTGTGTGTGTGTGTGTGTCTCCACAGTGTTGCTGGTCGGATCATCAAACCAGCTTTAATTCTGACCACTTCTCTCTGGTCGTTCGGCCGGCTATCTCATATTGGCTTTCCAATCAATATTCTGATTGTTACATTTATTCATAACTGAATGCTTTGTCTGTCTTAACAGCCTACTCCTTCCTGACATGACATTGATTTTGTATTCTTCACAAGCAGCTGTTAAGTTTCTTCTTTCACAAACAATTAGCTGTTCAAGTAAAAAATGATGATATTGACATAAGTGAGGCCTCTGTTCTATGACTTTATTATCTCATATGGTTTGTGTGCTTCTGTGAGCTTTTTAACTGTTGGAAAATAGATGGAGAAAGGAAGACTTACTAGATATGGTGTGTGTGTGTGTGTGTGTGTGTGTGTGTGTGTTAAAAATTTTAATAATAAGTTGTGTGATGGGCTTTTGAAATTTTTGATTTGAAATGTTTAATTTGTATTACATTTTATTACTATTTTTAGTAATTGATGGGTTAAATTCACATTTTTTCAAATTATATTTGTAGCATTGCATAGTAACAAGCTGCTGTTTCCATCATTTGATATAATACATGATATGATTTTAATGCCATTTGTTCCAGTGCTGAAACTTTATTGTTTTGTTTTGAATCATGGGTTTATTGATAGAGATAACATACAGTATGTTGTACTGCTTGCTTGTCCTCTGAGGTATTATAGTAACATGATTACTTTTTATAATAATAGAGTAAAGACAAGGCATTTCCATTGTGTTCATACGTACAAAAATATATACTTTTAAACATACTGAACACTCACAATACATACATATACAATATATAAGCAAACGACCAAACTGACAGGAATACGTCACCAATAGCTGCCGGCCGACTAGCTCCCCCGAGGACAATGAGGTCCTCAAATGAATGCAGGGAAGTGTGATAATTACTGCTATTCTGAGAAGCAGACACACAAGGCAGACAAAGGAGGGAATTATTGTTCTGGAGCTAGGGAGGGGAAATACATGTTTCCTTTCCTGGGCCTAAATATTTACCCTCTTCTACGGCCAGCTGACTCACGCTTGGACGACAGCGCATACGGAGCCGGAAACGCCCCTCGTCGGGTCAAAGTGATGCCTAAAACTCCTCGAACTGCCATTAGTGCACACACACATACACACACACACTGTTTCCTTCTCTGAGACACGCACACCCAACTTCCTGATCTGATTAGTGGACCGTGGTGCCCTGATGGTAGCCCATTTCCCCATCACGCCACTGCTCTGCCCTCGTCCTGCATGGGGCATTTGTTGCGGGAGGTGACGAAAAATCGTAGGAAGCGAGACTGTGTGTGTGTGTGTATGTGTGTGTGCTTAAGCAGCACCATTTAGCATTTTGTTGCCCATCTAAAATTCTAATTCTTGTGTTTTTTTTAATTAGTATTTTTTGTCAAACACTGAAGACAGAAAACAAACAAACAGTTTAAGGCAGGGTTTTTCTAAGCCAACTTGTTATAATTCAAAATTCAAGAAGATAAACACATTATACACTCCTGTACAGCATCTTGCTCACCTTTTAAATTCAGACAATCCAGGGAACAGGTGGTCAGATACTTTCTTCACAGTACGAAGCACCCTTACAAAGAACTTGTATTGTAATATTAGTAGGTGGTGACTGAATTAAACAATAGAGAAATGGCTTCGTGAGCAGGCCTACGTGCTGGCTGTACTGACTTGAAAGCTGCAGTCCTTCTGTCACTTACATTTGAGGGTTTCATGTTGTTTTTCCTGTTTCTTTCCCCAGTGTGTGGTCAATCTGTCTTCATGACCCCAACACACACATGCTTCACTGTACAGGATTTCAAGACCTACCGCCTCCTCTGCAGTAACTCAAATGTCACTTATGTTGCAAAGAAAATGAATGGAATACAAATGACAACTAGGTTTATGCACTAAATTAAATGAATGCAGCCAGTGATTGAAAAAGACATTTAAATATATAGAAACCATGGGACCAATCCAGCCAAGACTTTATGGAAAAGTAACAGAAAAACCTGAACTGAAGGATATTGTATGTATCACACTATTCTGATAAATACCCAAATCATTTTACAAAGTTGTTTAAATTTACTAAGGATCTTATATCCGGATTCACTGTTGTATGCTTTACATACAAGTTTCATGAAACTTGTATGTAAAGCAAACAACAGTTAATGATACGTACAATATCCTTATACTTCTTTTTATTATCTTGGCCACTTTCAAGAGGAAATCATATACTATTCATGAATTTCAAGTTTTTTTCTATTTCTTTTCTGTATGGGAAGACTTTATGGCTGCATCTAAAAATTCCATACTAACATGCTATTGAGAATGCTAAAATGGTATTGTGTGGCTTCTTATGGAATGCATATCAAGGATGTATTATTAGATTATTATTAGATGTCTTAATATCGCAGATTGCCAGTACAGGTGAGGTCGGCACAGGTTACCATGGTTACACATCTCCAATACAACTGGCAAGAGGCTCTCAGAAAGTGCATCACTTCCACACTAAGCAGTGCGTCCGAAAAGATGCATGCTACATTTATTCCCTCAAAAGTAAGTTGAATGATAGTCCACACATTGAGTATGTAGGGTATAGTATGGAATTTAACACACAACCTAGGTCTTTACTTCCAATTTCTCTATAAAATTACGTTCAGGCCATGTGACACAACACACTCAAGAAATCTAATATTTGAACCCACTATCAGACTAAAATATACACAAGAAGTTAGGGCAGAAAAGATAAATGATTTGTTGGCAGGTGACCGAGATATCAACCAACCAATTAATCATCTATTTGTAAATGGATTGTGTGTTCATCAATTGAGAACGTTTTCAGAATAAACTTGCACCTCTTTATTCTAACAGAAGGGGACCGTTTGGATTAATTATTACTGATAGCTTTTACGTATTGGTTTAGTGGCCCACCGGAGATCACATCAGGCAGATTGTGGCCCATGAACTTGTTTGACATCCCTGCTATATAGGCTCCAATGTAAACCCATGTGAGCCATTGTAAGACGGTCAGAGTAACTGCTGAAGTATGAAGAGCGAGAAAGGTGTAGTGCAAGTAGGAAGAAGTGTTGATGGGTCAAACAAACACTTTCACTGTGTCCCCTTGTGAAACCATGTTCAATATTGACTTAGCCCTCACGTTTACTGTGTAACTTGCTCACTTCAACAGATATGTCACCAACATATTTTATGTAAAAAAAAAATATTTTCACCAAAACAACAATCATCTTCCTTTGGTAGCCTTCACCTAACTCATTAAACTCATGTGAGTTTATCTTCATTTCCTTTTGGTTTCCTGTGAACATAGAAGTTTATTTTGAAAAGGTTCTATGCATGAAAGTGAGCTCCATCACCAAGTCCAAATCTGATCCTAGAGAGATACCTGGAATGTCATACAGTAGTTTGAAGCATAATGTGATTATGTATTGATTGGGGCAGATACAATACACACCAAACAACTTCTACAACAACTTGTGTGCAGATTCACAAAATAAAGAAGCACAGTGTGGCAGCAGTATTAATATATTTGGATGAGAGGTGGACATTTTTGTAATGTATTGTACATTAAAAAAACAAAATTGAGTCGTTGGCTCCATGACTAGAGAGAGAGAGAGAGCTGCAGTGGTGAGCGAGGGGGGTGGTGATGAGACAAGAAGGCGAGTGAACATAATAAAAGGGTATTTGCTCATAGTTTCATCACCATGGAGCTGAAATAAAGAACCATAAAACACTCTGCAGGTTGTCAAGTTATTTGCTTTTTTTCACCTCTGTGTATTCTCTCTCCTTTCATTCAATGCATCCAACTCAAACACAGAAAAATGGTGTAACTGTGTTTTTTTTAATCTATTTAGAAAGTAGGAATGAACAAGACTTAGTTTTTTTTTTTTTTTTTTTACAGTAGTTCCTTGCTCCCATAGTTCCTGGAAAAAAATGGTCAAAAAAAAGACTTGCACTTTAAAGAGAGAGTGCAGAATGTCATGTTTTGTTTGAAGTGATACAGAAACCTCTGTTAAAGCTCTGTTCCTTAGCATTGTGCATGTGAAAAAACACAGTGCAGTATTGTGTATTAATCACTTTATCAAATGCTTTTTTCACCTGACAAGCTGGATGTCTGTGCATCAGTGATTTTGTCCATTTTCAACAACAACGGTAACACTTTAAAGCACGGCTGTTTCAGGGCTCGTGGCAGTGCTAACTGCTGTATTCACTGCAGAAATCCCGAGTGAAAACAAAAGAGACAATAAATAATAAATGGTGCTCTTTAAGCTGTGTTCCTAACATCAAAAAGTAATGCCTCTAATATGCATATAATGTCCCATATTTTGTTTTGAGTGGAAACTAATGAATAACAGAGATATACCAATTAGGCGCAGGAAGTTACTGTTAATTACATTTCTAAGTTTTATTATGTAGTTAGCATGCATTAATCACAATGTTATTTTTCTAAATGCTATTTGTGGTTAAAGCAGAGTGAAAGTGTATTTGGAGTGGATTACGGCTCAACTGCTGGATGTAAAGTTCTCAGATAAACTGCAATGAACTGTGATACATTAGGGCTGCATGTTACCAGACAAGAAAAACACACATTCTTAGAGCAGCATAATTCAATAATATGCATTCGGATTCATACTGTTAGAGTTTGAATATGGAATTATAAAAGCAAAGACCAGACGAGACAAATTCCATTATAATTACTTAGGGAGAGAATAAAGTGGAGTGATATCCAAACCACTTTGACCAAACAAAGAGAATAGGTTTAAGACCATGTATGCAAATTCACCAGATATTCAGTGATGATTAACTTCAAGTCTGTGGCTACATTCACTGCTCTGTGAGTCTGTTCTTGTGCTTTGAGCTAAATGCTAACACTGGCATGCCAAAATGGACATCATGCCAATTATAACATGGTGGTGCTGGCATGTCTAATTTTATTAGGCTAACTTTAGCTGATTAGCACTAAAAATAATGGACGCCTGAGGGAATTGCATCGGTTTTGAAGGTATTTGGTCATCAACAACCTGATGATGGCTAGATGTAAAAATGAAAGGATCACCACAACTGATACAATTCATTCACTTTGTGGCAAAATTGATGAAATATTTCATTGAAAACACATTTTATGTTAGCTGTATAGTGGTACTAAAGGGAAAGAAAATCACCAAAGTCATCAGGATTCATCATCTGGGAAATGTCTCAGTTTTACAGGACAAGTCCTGGATGAAAAGTCAGAATCACCCAAGTCAGAAGCATTCATCTTCTGATAAACATAAAACTTATAGATGCAATCCATCCAGTGGCTGTCATTTATACATCAAATTGGTGTACGGACTGCTAGATCCACAGAGCCATGCTGCTGGCCAAAAAAAGTGCAACAACAAATACAACATTGGCCCCACTGAGGAAAGAGACATGCGGGCGAGGGCTGAACGGAGACAATAATTGTTTTGCTGAGGTCAAAGAGAGAGTGTATAAAGACACACTTCCTTCTAATCAAATCCAGTATAACAGTCTCCAGTTTCCCCTATCCTTCTGTGTGCTCCAGAAGAAGGAAATACATAGCTAAACAGGAAATGTCAAATTATAAAACCAGGAAGTAAGATAATCTAACTTGAGATTATCAAATCACAGAGGAAGAGAAAGTTTAAAAACTATGAGATATTCTGAATCTTTTGTCCCACATACCCAAGTCCTGCTTGGGTTTAGATTCTAAGCTTCTTAAAAAAAATGCAGCCTGTTTATCCATTAACATTCACTCATCTCTCACCATCCTGCTGACGGACATTTGGAAGAGCTCCACTCAGTCTCACTGTGTAGTTCAACTCAGATATCTGCAGGCAGAACAAACCAACAAAAACACACATTTGCCTAAACAAATGATGAGGACAAAAAGGGGACTTGTGATTGCACAATGGAGCTTGTCAACATTCGGACTATTTCTGACCACGTGGCTCCCATAAATAGACAAAAGCAATAATAAGAGGAAGAGGTGAATTAGGGGCAGGAAGTGGTGGAAGAAGTGAAGGACTGCATCAGTGTAGCCATCTCCTCTGACTCTACTACGCTATTCAAGAACCAAGACAACCTATTGGCATCCATTAATCCAGGATTGGCTTAGAATCAATGGGCTCTTCAATAACTCCTTATTCATTCATTCATCAATACCTAAAGACTACTCCTCGTTCCCATGTGTCACATGCTTGTCCCCTCTTCCCAAGTGCCCCTCCCTTTGTTTCCATTTTCAAGCCATACTGGGAATAATGGTGGGCTGGTTGGTTGGTCAACACACAGAACAAACATTACTAGCAACTAGCCTACTGGATGGATTGTCATGGGATTTTGTTTAGACATTCATCATTCCCAGAGGATGAATCCTAATGAATTTAGTGATCCCCTGACTTTTAAAATTTACTTTGTGCTTTGACCAATAATATGGTTTATGATCAATTACCTGCAAAGTCCATGACATCAACCTGCATGGTCTGTGTTTAATGTTGATTTGCAAGTATCCACATACTAACCAAGTCCCCAGGAAACGTTCCAGGTGTTGAAATAATTTTTCACAGGAGATATAGCTTTTGGGTCAGTCCCTTAATGCCACTGGGCTGAAAAAGACACATACATTCAGAAAGAGTCGTCTGTAACTTGTCAGAACTTTTTGAAGTGAATCCACTTCCCAGTACTTGACACTTGAGTAGCCCGTATTTAAATCAGTAGGTCCTAAAAGGTGGAAAAGGTGCAGTAATAGTGTCCGAGGCTGGAGAAAGGCACACATTGTAGAAGGTACTTAAGCACTCAGCAATGGAGCCATTGTGGCTTCATGCACCACTGTAACACTGCCTGTATCCAGCTCTCTTTATACATCCATGATGCTAACACATTGTAAATATTACACCTGCTAAAGATCAACATGTTAGCATTCAGCACAGCTTCACAGAGCTGATGATAAAAAAAATGTGATGGATTTGAAATCCCTCTGCAGACCCTGTCATGTCACAGCTGATGACCCATCTGTGACTGTGATTGTGTGTGTGTGTGTTAGAGAGGAAGGGGATCCCGACGCGTGGCACTGACACTTGGTGATCACATGCTTGTGTGAATGGGCGTGTCACTGTGCACAAAGTAAATCAATTAAGCAGAGGAAATCTCAAGGGAGAGAAAGAGAGGTGCTGCTCGCTGTCCTCAACTCCCCAAAGAGCCTTAAAAACACACATAATTTGAAATGTAATCTGCGTTTCCATTACAAAGCATAAAGGCTGCATCCCACTGCAAGAAACCACCTCTGATTATATTTCCATTGCTTATACTTGAGTGTCAAACCAGTGCTGCTTAATCAACTCCATCTTTAATCAAATTAGGTTATGATGAAGCACAAAGTGTAATCCAGTCTCCTGATGGTTTTAGTCAGATAGACAGAGAACATATTTTTGAACCTCAGGCTGAGACTGAAGATACAAAGCGTGAAAACCACTATTCCAGGTTGGATTCTGGGTTATTTACGTATATCACCAATTACTGTAAACAAAGAGAAATATCTCAGTGTCTGCCTGCACCGAGGCCACTGTTGTGTTGTGTATAGAGCGCTCAAAGGTTGAACTGTCCCTGAGGGGAGCGGGGAGGGGTAATGGTGGGTGATGGGGGTTGCATGTGGTGTGAACGGGGTGGGGCGAGCATCTAGGGTAACGCTTAGCCTCAGCAAGAGGAAAACCCAAACCTTGCCCCTGAAAGGGAAGTCCACTGGGACAAACTCAACCCCATTTTGTTTGAGGTTCCCAAATGAATTCAACTCAACCTGTGTGCGCATAATAAACACACAAAAATGCAATAAATTCAAAGCAAAATATTCAGATCGGATCTTTAGATTTCCTCACAACATTTAAGTTTTACTAAAACATCTTGGGGCGGTCCTCCCCTCACCCCCTCGCTCACCCATCTCCATTTCTCACCTTGAACTTTGACCTTAACTCCCAACCGAGAGGTAGAAGGAGGTGCAGGAGGGGTGAGATGAGGGGGAGGCTTGGGGGGGGGGACACAGGCGATAGATGAAGGCAGTGAAAAAGAGCAGCGTTTTAATTGACACCCTTTAAGTTATCTGCAAGATAATTATGGCCAACAGCTGTAGACGGTGCAACGAGCAACAGTGGGACTTATCTGCAGCCTGGTGGAGGCTTGTCAGGGAGTGTAAACCAAACCACATGAATGACACTTGAACAATGTTGACATGTGGTAGTCACACACAAATATGTACACATTAATACACAGTGGAAATTCACAAATGTGTATGAAAGGCTCACGCCACTTTGAAATGAGTGGGAAAGTGGTTAAAAAAGAAGCCACAGCTGATGTCTTTTGTTATTTTGTTACATGGAGAGGTTCACGGCTCTTTAAAATCCACACTTTGCACTCTGCCTCAAAGCAACAGCAGACCCCACTGAGCTTAAGAATATGCGCTCCCCTTTTTAGTCCTAATACAAGAATTAATTATGAATTAATTAACATTACACTAAGGAGCAGTTACTTTTACATCTCTGTTTTTTTTCCACTTGCTCTCTTTCTGTGTAGTCAGGAATAATAGGAGAGCGGAGGAGAGACAAAGAGGAAGGATCGGGATATGGATGCATTATGTTAAGACTATCTCCGGGTTATGAATTAGAGAATGTGTGTAGAGTTTGTTTCTCCCGGCGAGCCATTAAATATTTCATGGAGGGGGATAAATACTGGGAGAATGCCACCCCCTCCCAACCTGATCCACACAGCAATTAGAGGCCCATTACCCCTCTCTCAACCCTCACACTCTGTACAAACTGGGCCTCAAAAGCAGCAATAAAGAGCCTTCTGATGAGATATAATAACATAAATGATGAACAGAATACTTATGTTTAGGATTTATAATGAAATTACACAGTCCTTGCTAACCCCGTGTATTTTTTATAGGTCATTTCTCCCTAAACATCATCATCAAAAAAAGAGGAAACCCTCCAGCTTCACACTATTTGGGTTTCATTCATTTCATTTGATTTGACATATCATGCTTCCGTGCCTTGGCAATAAGGACACAACATTGCAGCATATTGGCAAGCTCATTTGCTTTTCATAGTGAGTGTTGTGTCCAAAAAAAAGTGCCCCCTGGGATAAACACGTGTACGGGGACTGCGGGCTCGCCGCCCCAGCAGCAGGTGGCCCATTGCTGCCTAATGAACACCGCAATCTGTTACTATCGCAGCGGTGCTTTTCACCAGACAATTAGGCGACTAAGCATGTCATTATTCCAGGCCAACAAGAAGAGCCTCTTCTCTAATTTCATCTTTTCATTCCTGTTTACTCACCCACACTCCCCTCATTAACGAGAGATTTTCCAGTCCATGCTAATTGGTTTCAATAACATTCATTTTAGTTGAAAGGAAACGATTCTGTTAATTGAGGAGCGCAGAGAGAGGAGAGAGGGAGTGAGGGTAGGGGGTTGGTGGTGGGGGGGGGAAGGAAGAGGGACTTCTTTTCATTTTCAAGTGCGTTCATGAGATGACGCTTTTGAAAAAGCGCTCTACAGGTTCAGAGCTAATGAAATTAAGTGATGCCGGCCGTGGTAAAAAGGAAAGCCCAAATTAAAAGCAATTTATTTTCATTGAGGCATGTGGCACTGTTCGGGCACAATTAATGGGCTGAGCATAGACACAGAGATATGGAAAGAGAGAACAAAAAAGAGACAAAGATTCAAAGAAATGACTGGTGGCACAGATGAGCCAAGAGAGAGCAAAGTCTAGACCTGGACAGATTACTGTAATGATTTCTATTATTGTGGCTCTATTTCATTTTTTCAAAGTTTGAATAGGAAATACAGGCACTGGCTGTTCAAATATTTAAAATGTCTAACACTGTAGATGTTTGTCTGAAGTCTGGCACAGAATGACACAGTGTGTGGCTTGCAATCAGACTACAATCAGGACTAATTTGGATTACAAAAGAAATAGTTTACCTGCAGAGATAATGGCATCAACTTCCCATGAAAGTGATCTTTTTATATGATATACTGATATTAGTAATTTTATTCTTGGTCTATGTCCATTTCCCAGTAAAGACTTATATTTTGGACTACTCTAGAAGTCACATTAGCATTATTTTATTATTTCATTTCAAATTTACATTATTTTACTAAAGTCATTTTGATTCTCAATGAATTACTAATCTAACACAGTGAACACCTAAACATCAGTGATAACTGGGCAAACAGCATCTGCTGATGAGGCTCCTACGATATGACTGAAAGCTCTAAGAGACACTAAATGGACCTGGACTGTGATGTGATTGTTTTCTTGACTAAGGAGCCATGTTTCACATATTAAAAAAAGTAAAAAAAATGTTAAGTAAAGGGTTCTTTTTTAAGTAATTAAACAATAACTTATAGAATTTGTTTGCCATTGCAAATCTCTAATTTAATGACATGGGCAAACTCAGTCTGCTGATGAAGGTAATGTGGTACGATGAAAAGCTCAAAACAGCTCCTTAATGGACCTTGAGGTGTTTTACCATTTGCTGGGTCAAAAAGTAACTTCATAACTCTCTATGCCTGCTCTAATTAATAAACTGATAGCATGACTAAGTTTACTCCTATATAACCTGTACCACATATAACGCGTATATATATAACAAGAATTGAAATTTTAGCTATTTGGCATCCCTACACTTACAGAGAGCAGTTCATTTACCGCTGTTGCAAATCGGAGCAGCTGTGTTAAAAGCTATGATTAAATTACTTAAACTAGCCCATCGACAACTTTGCTTTCATGGCCAAACAACAAGCAAGTTCAATAAAACAAATCATAGCAAGTCAGTTAATATTGTCAGTGTCCATCAAGCAGCCTGTTCATCTCTTCAGTCTCTTTGCCTCCAAATTGCCCATCACTCCATTTCTGGCAAGAGGCAGAGGCACCATGCACTCTATTACAAGTCAGTGTGATCATCATTTTGAAGCTGGTATTTTAAGGTAGCCTTAAATAGTTGCATATTGTTGCTTAAATAAGGAAAAACTCCATAAGGTAATATACACCACCAAATTACAGCTTAAAACCACCACTAACTTTCTGCAAAGTACAAGCTACATCATCAAATGTAATTCTGTCTGCCTTCCAGGCAGCATCACCAAAGCCTCAGAAATGAGCCTGTAATTCTTCTGGGAAGTATATGAAACGTTAGAGCTTTAATGTCACTGCCAGTGGCAGAGACACTGCTAGGGCCATAACCCCTCCAACAGCATTCAGATACGGCCAGTCAGCTGCCTAACCAGCCGTAGTGTGGTTGTTTAGTGACAGCAGAGTGAGCGTGGTAATGGCCAGTCTAAACAGTCTCAGCTGGAGGCCGGAGTAAAGAGGAGGGGGAGCGTCATCCGTCTGGTTGCTCCACAGACTGGATGTGTGGCAGGATGAGGTCTCTAAAGGCATTTGAAGGCAGAAGGGATGATTCAAGCAGCTATAATCATAACTGATCAATATGTTGACAAGCAGAAAGAAAAGGAGGAGGAAGCTTGAGATGAAAAACAATTACAAGAATTATTTGCTGTTTGTTTCCTAGCTGAACCATCCGTATATCCATTTCTGCCTGTGTTGCAGCCAATGAGAGACCAAACTAGTATAAAGTATGACTAAATGCCCTGCTCGTCTCCGAGGAGCTCTGAGTGCGGAGCTAGCGGGAGATCAGTGCAGTTAATTTACATAGCATTTGCATTATGTCAGGACATGAGCTACAAATAGGTATGAGTGTGTGGCTTAATTAGAAATGAGCCAGGCTTTTCAAAAACACCCTTTTGCATCATAATTGAGTCAGCTCAGCGCCGGAGTAAACGGCAGTGAGTGGGGGGAAAAGATGCCTGTTTCTGAACACACTCGAAGATGATTGGTAATTATGATACACCTCCCGGGGCTCAGAGCAACCTGTATTATTTTTACACAAAACCTTTGTGTGTGCTTTGAACAACAGCAAAGGGATGTGCTCTTTAATATCTAGGTCAAAGCAATTAGATATATGATAAATACTGTATAGAAACGCTTTGTATACAGAGGAGGTTGTGACTTTAAGGTTGCCGGTGTTTCGATATGTGGGCGGTTTTTCATCAAGGTTTTTTTTTTTTTAAATTGATGGAGGAAACGTTGCCAACACAAGGTACTTTAATACAAACTACACGACATAACTAAATACAAATAATTGATTTTAGCAATTGTATCTACACCATGCTTTCTGCAAAAATCTTTAAATCCAGGAATACATTACTACACTTTGGACAAAGTAAGGATAAAATAAGAACTTATTTTAGGTAAAAAAAAAAACCTAAAATCTACATATCTATTTTTTCAGACCTTTATGACTGGAGGCTCCATAATGAATGAAAGCTGCTGCTGTATATTTATAAATTCTTGTTGTCAACAAATCCCATGAGAGGGCCATAAACCAACAACGTGTTCATGTCTCAATGCTTTTGAACTTCTCTGTTCTGTCAATGGTGCCCAGCTCCAAGCCTATTGGTTCCCTAGAAAAAGCGCTAGCAAATATATTGTTTAAACAAGCTCAGTAATTCACTCAAACAGCTGGGCTCTGTAGTTTTTAACAAATGTTACTCACAAAGTTCATTTGTTGTGGATTGTTTTCAGATTTCTATACATTCATTAGTGAATGTATACACCTTGATGTGGGATTGGCTGAAAATAAACTACACTGTCCTTGTTATTAGTAACTAGAAAAGCACTCAGAGAGCGCAGATCTACGACAAAGTTACCCCCGCCGCCAAGGAGGTTATGTTTTCACCGCGGCTGATTAATATTTGGTGGTGCCGTTGAATCGGATCCGATCACCACCAAAAATCAAGTCAGTTTTAAGTTAGGCCACCTCTGACCAACCCTGAAAATTTCATCAAAATCCGTCCACAACTTTTTGAGTTATTTTGCAAACCATCAAACAAACCCTGGTGAAAACATAACCTCCTTGGCGGAGGTAATAAAGATTTGAAACAGTGTGGCTTTAATATGATCATCCTGATGTGTTTTCAATCGATTTTAGACATCAATACAGCACAACGGCCAAAGAATATAAACTATATCAGACAAAACAATTACCAATGTAATGTTTACTTTCAGATAATATTAGTGTCATGACAAATAGGAGAAATCTGGATCGCTTCCAAGGTTGATGAATCCCTCAGTTCAAATTCTACTGTTGTCAAACTACAGCAGACGATGCCACTGACAGGAATTATTTCTATTGGGCAACAATTTTCAGAGACGTGGCCTTGATCAAGCCACAGGAACCCTGAAGCTGGTCTGTGACCAAAGGGTCAATAACATCTGTCCCACCTGCATATTGTTCCCACAAACATCCATCTCTTCAAGCATTTAATGCTGTCTTTGACACTCAGTGACTACACCTTTATTTTCAATATCCAGCCTGCTTTAATTGTGTGACACAGTTTTTTTCAGGTTTGTGTTTGTATTTTAACTCGCAAAATCCTAAAAATGTGTTGGGGAGCCAGGTTGTTCAGAGCACCTGGGGTTACCAAGGTTACCAAATTGAATCGTCCCCTCAGACATGGCTGATCTACATAATTTGGTGGTATCATTCACAGTGTCTCACAGCCCGGGTGATGAATGGCACCAGCAGAAGATAATATTTCTGCTTGGATGTAATAAATCTTATGTAAAGTGCTCCACTGCTTATATAGCAATGGCAGAGGTGTGCTAGCAAAATAAGACACGCTCCCACACTATTTTTACTCTTCCCCGTTTCTTGTTTTGCCATCCTTGCTATCTTTCCACTCCCATGAACTCTGATGAAGTTGAAATTTCCAGAAATGTTGTAATTACCAGCAATATTAGTCAATAATGTTGATGGTTAACCGACAACCACTTGGAGAAATTACACTGAAGTTGTTGCATGTTTCATTGTATACAATAGATGTACTTTATGATAACGTGGAGTTCCTCAGAGACATCTTCCCTCTGCTTCTTTCCCTCCTGTACCTGTTGTATTGATCGCAGCCCGCAGTGTCCTGCTATTACTAAACCATCTCCTGGGTGGTGAACTTGTGACCCTCCCTTCTGCTCAACACCGCTCAGAGAGGGGGCATGACCCCTCTCCCCCCCCACCAAAAGGGGCTGGGAGGCCAGGGACACTCTGGATAGCTGTTCATGTTATTCATAGCTCCCTGATCATCATGTTTCTGCATGCATTAACACTCATTAAAAACACTAAAAAGTGAGATCAGCTCCAGATAGAGTTTGCTGCAGAGAAATAAACATGGAGCGGTTTATATAGATACAGACTTCAGGACACGTTTGTCATGTATAGAAAGAGGAGCGCATGCAAACTGAATGCATACTTGTAGTTTAATTTGATACATGATAACAGTGTTCTAAGAAAATGTCTATTTATTCCAAAGGTTACTAATCACAATTGTTTACTAATTAAGTTTTTTGATCTCCTTCCTCCTATTATGCCTGTTTTTAATAAGCTGAGAGTCAGGTGTACTTGACAGTAATGAATGACTGATTTTAGCTGATCGTTATTGCCGCCCTCCTCTCGTCTGTGAGTGTGTGTGTGTGTGTGTTTGTGTGTGTGTGTGTGTGTGTGTGTGTGTGTGCGGACACGTGCATGTGTGTGCGCGTGTGTGCCTTGGCTGCCTAATAAAAGGGATAATTGTTCCATCTTTGCTTGCAGACACATAAAGCGGTGTGTATTGACTGCTTGACAGGCTGTGATTCCAGTAAAGCTAATGGCTTTCTCAATTCTCCTGCTCCATCCATCAGGCCCCGAGAGCACCCCGTCATGTTTTCAATTAATGAAGAGAAAACCATAAAAAAAAAAGTTAAAAGGCAGCGTGACACAGTGGACGACAGCGCGTACACACACTCAGACAAGGACACACACACACACACACACACACACACACAAAATTTGTGATCACCGATATGAAATATGCACACAGAGATTACAAAAAATACCCAACAAACTTGAGACTTGAAAGTTTTTGTCACTGTGACACATGCAGACAGCCAAACATATCTGTTGTTTTGCTGTAGTTTTGAAGCTTGTCCGTGTCTCTACACACCCTCACCCTCTTGTAATCATAATGTATATGTATTCTGGTGGTGGGCCTGCCTACTTTGGGTGCAGCTTGCTGGCTTTATGTAGGAGATAAAGGGAAACTTCCGATCTGCCTGGGTGAGCGATAGTAAAGCCCTCCAATTCAGGCAGGAAATTATGGAGTAAGTGGCTTTGTGGCTGATAGTCAAATGAAGCCAGGGCGGCTGGATGCCGGCTCTAATTAACCGGCTGGCAGGTTTCAGCGATATCACGAATCCTACTGGCTAACCTAATGACAAGACCAGGGTGCAAACAGAGGGACACAAAGACACTTTGTCCAGAAATATGCAGGATAAATGCACACACAAATGATTATCTCAGACTGTGATTTGCTAAATCAAACCCACTGAACGCTACAGATATGACCTTGCATTATTTGTGCGTTTAAAAATGGCATGTAAAGCCAAACACATTCAACACAGGTAGATGCTTTCTATATTCTTCCTCATAATCACCTTTCAAAATAAGATCACAAAACATAAACTACAAACCCACACAGCAGAAAAAATGATTGTCTATAAACATCTGCCTCTGTCGCCTAATGACAGCTCATGTCTGAGGATCAGCAATATAACAATCACATCATCAGACTCTTTACAGAATTAATTTAAAATGATTGACAGCCTCTTATATGCATATCATTAATCTCTGTAATTCACCATTAGCTTGTTGGATGGAAATAGGGAAAGAAGAGGGCAACATAGAAATCAGAAAAAACAGATGAATTCAAAATATGCAGAGTTTGCTGATGAATTATCCAAAAAAACTTAAGTGTGTTTATGTGACCCGCTGCTACATCTCATCACTCAGGTCAATTCATTTGTGACTACGGTGTATAAAGTTACAATACTGGGGGAAATGAGACCATAAAAACTGTTGGGAGAAGGTATATATTGGCTTGCAAAGAAAAAAGATTTATGCCTCTTCTCGTGTTTGATTTGCTGGTCTAAATCACCAGTGATGTGATGTGAAAGTAAGCTAAAAAAATAAATGTCACAGTGACAAGAGTGCCTGCTGGGAAATGTTCGACATGACTGCCATACTCCTGAAGCCTGCCGGCAGTGTTTACTCCTCATAGCCATATAAAACATTTATCTCCACCGCTGGTTCCACTGAAATTAATCAGGAGAAATGCTTATAAGGGAGACTCGGTACACTGTAAGCACATCATTCACTGAAAGGGAATATTTCTAGATATTTCTTGCACATGTGTTTGACACTCTCCTACTAATAGAGGCCTGCATGTTTGCGTATTATTCACTCGCTGCAATGGGAGTTCACACCCTTTACTCTGTGGTTTCCTGACCAGTAATGAAACTAATCGGATGAACATTTAAAGCAGTGGAAAGAGAAGTTAACTTGGTGAGAATGACTTCATAGACATCACACGAGCGTCTAGAGCTGTGCCTGCACGCCTCCTCACTTTAACCAAACAGAGCTGAAGGTGAGAGAGCTACTGGAGGATAGATGAAGACGGCGTAATCATGCGTGGGAGTGAGATATAACCAATGCTTGTCAATCATCATCAAGCGCCCTTCTAGATGCCTGCAGTTTGACTTTCCTCAGCATTCGGGATAAGTTCCAACTCAAGGCTTTTGCTGATTTTGATGTAGTTATTTTTCACTTTGCTAGCGCATGTTGAATGTGACACATACATTATTCTGTCTCGCTAACACACGTGCATTGTCACGGCGATGTTTTTCAGCGGGGAAGAAAAAGGAGGAATGGCAGCTGAGGATAAATGCATTTTTCATTATTATGGATTCTCTCCACTTCTCCGCTGGCAGCGAGAGCAACCTCTGCTTAAACATCTCCTTTCTGCCCCTCGGCGCTTTCCCGTGTTTGGACGCCGGCCAAGCAGAAAGTAATTTAAACATTACAGGAAATTAAATCTCACATTTCCAATTTTTACCCTAAAGTTTAAGTACAATGAAAATGTCACCCATGAATTATGGAATCAAGCTGAATTTCTCCTCCAAACTTTAAACTGTGAATGTAAATGTCCTTGACAACAAGGTGGGCACTCCGAGGCTCCGTAGCTCCCTCCCCCTAATGTGCTGCTATAACCAATCAGAAGCAGACAAAGGAGGGGAGAGGATAATACCAGTTTGCCGGGCTGTGTTTCTCTGCTTGAAAAATGAAAAAAGAGCAAATGAAAGTGAGATGCAGTGATCCCTATCGGCTACCTTTTTCATCTGATTGGTATTGTTCTGCAAAGGTGAGAGGGTTCAATGTATATATTTTCAAGACAAATTGTTGAATCTCTTGCAAAGACATCATCTGTTCAACATCATCCGCCACAGTATCAAATGTTATATCTTATATTAAGACATTACACCAGTCTCCAGAGTTATCCTGAGATCAACCTGTTAAAACATGTCTTTGTGATATTTCATTCTCTAAGCACAGCACAACTGCAAAAGATAATACATCCACTTGATATGTCTCACACCCAGACCAAATTATATTTACTGCTAAATCACATTTCTGATGGCGCTGCGTTATTAGAAAATTGCATGTTGTGCGTTTGATTTATGCCCCAGCATATCTAGAGGAAAAAAAACCTCCCACCCTCCCACGCTTGCAGGTGAGATGAGTTCTCACAGATTGCTGTTAGTGTCATCCTCCGGGCTAAGTGTTGTATATTAAAGAGACATCGCAGTGGATTGTCACCCTGGCGCCCCACCACCTAGCAATGGGCCATCTTTAATTAAGGTCCGATGGAGGTGAATGCATCAGAAAAGGCCTGACAGAGCGGCCAGTGTGTAGATTATTTTAATTTGCGCCCCGCCCCTAGGTGAGCGATGCAGCCGGCCTTGACCCTCCTCTGACTGCATGGATTAATGCCTGGTAATGACTGCTGAGGCTATCATTGCAGCGGGCATCATTAATTATCCTTATTGATTGTTGCTCTCAGAGATAAAGCGTTCTGCTGACTGGAAAATACCCTCCACGCGCAAGGTCAAGGTAAAAAAAAAAAAGAGGAACTTAGATAATCGCAGAGGGGCCACCACACCTACAATAGAAGACAAATATGGCTGCCACCCGCAGCATCCCGTACCGCTAATGTCTCACTCCCTTTATCCTGTCCTTTGCTCCTGTCCCCCGTCTCCCTCAATCTGTCTGTATCAAGATTTCCTGCTGTCTTGTCATTTTCTCCTGAAAGGGACTGTAAGAGAGTCCAACAGGAAGCCTAAGCAGTCGCAAAACTTTATGATGGAAAAACTGGTGGGAAACGCTGGAGTGTAAGTGAATGAAGATGCTGAGCGAGAGAGAGGAAACAGTTGGAGGACGGCAGGAAAGAAGCGATGGGGAGTAAAGGGAGAAAGTGGCGAAGCAGGCCGGCAGGCAGCTGTAGTGCTCAGGCAGATTAAATTTCTGAGGCTGCCATAATGGAGGAGACAGCAGGAAGTCAGGGTTTTATATTTACACTACTCTACATGAACCTGGCCTCATGTACATGGGAAACAGGAGCATACACAAACCCTAGTTGAAAAGATTCAGCGAAGAAGACCTGCACATAACCTCCAGTAAAACCTCAACTTGTCGGTTTTACACTTTGGTTTTGTACAGATTAAACAAATGAGATATAAAATGTTAATTAGCAAGCTTTACATGTGCTGGTTGGCAGATTTATTTTAGCTTTGAACAGAACTAGGCCACCTGTTTCCTCCTGCTTTTAGTCTTTGCTCTAAGCTAATTTAACGAGCTCCTGGCAGTTTAGCTTCGTATTTACCGTACAGACATGAGACTCTCTGCAAAAAAGCAAGTTAGTTAGTTTATAGCTAGCTATTCCTTTAAGGTTAGAGAAAGAAAAGTTACATACAAAGCCAGTGGTGTGCACGGGGCCTGAAAACATGCACTAAAATATCCTCTTTGGAGGCAAAAACATGTGCTAAAGTACTCCCCTGGTTGGCAAAACATACTAAGCTGCCTTCTTGGCTGGTTAAAACATGATAAAATGCCCTCTTGGGTGACAAAAACCTGTGGCAAACACGCTGTAGTGGCCTTTTCACCCCTGCCCTTCAAAAAGTCTATGCACGCCACTGTACAAAGCACAATACTTCCTGCATTGAGGTGAATAGTAGATCACGAGATGCAAAATTATCAAATATGGGTGTAATTTATAGGGATACTCTGCTTCCTCCATGGTGAGCCTGGTGTTAGTGTGTGTATCCGTGTGTTTGTGTAGGTGTGCGTCTCCTCTTCCCAGCTCAAACAGGCTGATCGGGCAGACGGGAAGTGAGTGTGACAGAAATATATTCTCTATTCAGACGCTGGTTGGAGAGTCTGCTGTCGCACCTCTCTTGTCCTCTCTCTTCTCTGCCTACTCCAAGTCTGTGATTGGCATGTCTTCATATGTGGATCCTGTTCTCGCTCCTTTGTGCGACTAGCCGCTGTCAAACAACAAATAAGCAAAAAAATAAATCCAACACCAAAGAAAGCTGGGCACGGGAAGAGAGGATGCCGCTCTAAAGAGGCAGAAGATGCAGATGCTCATTTTAAAAGTCCCACAAAACAACATTTGGGTTTTCATGTTCTTAAAGTTGATATGAGGGATACATTTAGGCATGCACTGCTGGTTTTGCTGGTCTTTGGTGATCCATAAATGCACTTTGTCTGGGTTTCATGAGGCGTTAGAGACACAGACGGTGGAGGTAGGGCGAGATGAAGGAGTAGTCTGTCTTTTTTTGTTAGTACCTGTTTGAAGTGTATCAGAAGGAGCTGTCCAAGGTCTGGAAATTCATTACTGGACAGCAGCTTTGAAAGAGGTCTGTTGGATGTATATGGGTTTCTGTGTGTGTGTGTGTGTGTGTGTGTAAGCCTGCAGCCCATTGTATTCAGAGAGGAATTGCTAAGCAGTAGCCTGAGGCCATGAGCAGGCAGCCATGGCCAGGTATGGCTAGCCATTACTGCAGGGCATCAGACCATCAGAATCTCTGGAGAAAAGATCATACACCCCTCATATAGGCAGTGAGTGTCTATCTGGGTGTGTGCACGTGCATTCGTGCGACAAAGACAGACAGACAGAAGAAACACACAATCTACATCCACGTCGTAAAGCTTTGCAAGAATCTCTTGAACTCGGATTATGATCTTTTTCAGAGTTAAAGTGCCGTGTTTGATCAGGATCAGATGACCCTGCATGTGCATACAGTACGAGCGCGAGTACACGCATATGAAACGGAGGCGGAAAAAGAAAACTGAGAAAGAGAAGTCGGACTGTCTTGTTGTACAAGTGTCGGCAAATCAATAAATGACCACAGCACTCGTACGAGAGCCCAATCAGAGGCCAAAGGCTGGAGGTACGGCTCCGACACTTAACATGCTTTTACACCAAGACACACTGCAAACTGCTGGGGTGTCATGTTTTGTATTCTCTTCTATTTCTTTCCTCTTCTCATAACTTTGCCTAAACATTCAACCATCTTTTTTGAATTGTGGACAAAACCAGACTTGTGGGCATGTTGGGAAACACTGATCCACATACTTCACAGTTTTATAGACCAAACAGCTCATCAGTTAATCAAGAAAATAATCATCAGCATTGGTAGAGTAGCAAGATAATCAAATTCCACCTAAGGTTTCGATTATATCATATTAATTTAACTTTATTTTGTGAGGCGTTTAAAAAATAGACATCTGAAATGTTTAGGATTCACACACAGGTGGATGCGTCATGTGAGCAGACACGTATGATAAACACACACACACACATGCAAAACAATTTGAGGGGTGTGGGAGGTGGGGGGGAGCGGTTGGGGGTACCGTAGCATGATGCCCATCTATCTTTCTGACATCCCCTAACCCAATCCCACTGGGGCTAACTGAATTCAATCCTCAACATTAGATAAGCACATACCCCCTCCCCTCTACGTGTGTGTGTGTGTGTGTGTGTGTGTGTGTGTGTGTGTGTGTGTGTGCGCGCATGTGTGCATCTATGCCAATATCACACACACAGCAGCGGGTTTAGATTGTTTCTACAGTCAAGTGTTAGCTTGCAGGTCACATAGCAAGAGGGGGAAATGTGGCAGAAAACAAGAGAAAGAAGCCAACAAGCCCAGCAGACAAAGAGAGAGGCTGGCAGAGACAGAGGAGAGAAAGATGTCTGACGTTGCCTGTCCGGTGGGAGTCCTTCCTCTGTTTTCTCCCCTCACCGTTTCCATCTCCCTCAGTCTCTACCCGCTGCCTTGTAGACGCCCTCCCCACCCCTCCGGTTCTCCCCTCTCAGCAGCTCTCTGCTGATTGTTTGGGCTTCTTGGTGCCTATCAGGCCCATCGCTCTATGTTTCCATCAAACGCAGCATTTATCTTATCATTGCCTTGACAACTGCCTATTAGTCCAAAAGAGTCCGCAGGCTCTGTGTTCCCATGGCGATGACATGGTGACATTGCCAGGCAGCTCTGAACCGCCTGCTGAGATAGTGGACCCTTTTCCTCTCCTCCTCTCACCCTGCTCCTCCTCTTTACCCGTCCCTTTGCCTCCCTTTTGCTCCTCCTTTGGCAGCAGCCTCCATCCCTGGAGCTCACAGCTCTTTGAGGGGGTGTGCACGAGTCTGCAAACGTGCACGACAGATGGGAAACGCTCCTGCTCAGTGTGTCTGTTTGCCAGTCTGTGTCTGTTGTGCTGTCACCAATGAGGGGAGAATAGAGGCTAGAGAAATGTTCAACAAACACCTGGTGAACATGGAGTTTTTTCTGTCCTGCATCAGTGTTTAAGGTCATACAAATATGACCTCACTCATGAGGGTCTGGGGACTCTGAAACTGACACAGGTTTAAACTCTCTCTACCGGAAAGGATACTGTGCAATCATGTCAAGATGAGTAAAGAACAAAGAGAAATTATTAATGCAAGTGAGACATGCAGAGGCTGTGTGACCAAGTGTCCTCACAGCTGCATAACTCTGCTGCTGATGCTCAACACTCCTGTTAGCATGTGTAATTACCAGGAAACACTATAACAACCACAGCAGTCTGAGCAGCAGGGGGGCAGTGAGAAAAAGAAAGAAAGAATGCACTTGTATTTAGCATGAAGTACAAGCTCCTGACCTTATATAGCCTCTGACTGCCTGTCAGTATTATTTTAAATATGTGTTGATCAGAAGGTAAACTGGTTAGTATATTTTCAGGATGAGTAATGAGAAGGAGTAGAATAAATGACATGTCAAATCATCACTCCTCTTTACTTCCTCTTGTCCAGTTACTGATCTCCTAAGAGTGTTATTATGAGTGGTTATGAACAGCCATTTATGGGGTTAATAAGCAGACTGGGTCACCTTGTCGGCTGCTACTTCTGCACACTTATGAGAAGCAGTAATACAGAATTACATCTTGTGATCTGCTGTTTTAATCTGTGCTTCTTAAAAGGACCGGAGGGATGAGGACACAGTCGCAGTGACACACACACACACTTGTGCAAACGTTATAATATTACCTCTTATCAGCGTGCTATCCTGTGGTCGGTGATTCAGTGCATTAGCTGTGATCTGTGCTGTGCCTCTCTTGCTGGATCTGGATGAGAGAGGAAGGGGTCTCCGAGGGCAGCTCAAAGGGGCCCAGCTCTAATAATAGAGTGTAAATCTCAGTCATTACTGCTCTGACAGGACACTGTGTCATCATTGTCTGGCGCACAACTCCTCTCGAGTGGAGAGGCTTCAAGTTAACTACTGTTTTTATTGTGGGCAGAATCCCTTGTAGTTTGGTAAATGACAGAGTGTGAGGGGAATTATGAGTCAGTCACCACAGGATGTTTCATTCAAGCTGCAACAACAGATATATTATGATTTGATACTGAACTTTGACTTGCTGCCTATTGATCCAGACAACCACCATGAGACCCGAAAAACTTTTGCACCACTGAAAGAATTCCTGGACACAAATGTCAAGCGGATTTATCCCAGCGAATGTTAAAACTACCGTTACTACACCAGGTCTTCATAAGGTCGCTCTCCACTGTTGAAACAGCACACCAGTGGGACTGACATTCCATATCCTGTTAAGCAGGAAATCATCATTGGTCTCAATAACGGCGGGCCATAAAATCACATTTCAGCATCCATCGATTTTTATTTCATAGTAAATGGCAGGTAACAAACCGCGGGGCCGCTGAGCGGTGCAGTGTAAACGCGCCTCTGATAAACAGTTAAAGAAGTTCATCCACTCTGCTGAACTGCGGCTCGGCGGCAGAAAAATCAACACTAATCTGATGAGAGGCAGCAAAACAAATTCTACTGTTATGCTCTCAACACTGAACTCAGGGGAGAGGAGAGGAGAGGAGACGAGGAAGAATGAAACAGGTGAAAAAAGACAGAGAAAGGAGAAAAGCTAAAGTGGAAATGCAGTAAAAATGACATGAAATAGGAAAGGAGTAAAGGACATGAAAGAAGAAGAAAGGAAAAGACCATGATAGAGGAATGACTTGGAAGCCCTGTAACTTCAAATTGTGTGTATGTACATATTAATTAATAACCATTTTCAATCATTCTTACCTTATGACAACACCTTGTTTTCATTCATTCATCAGTACAGAATAGAAACCAGTTTGCACACCTGAAACCTGCTTGCAACAGATAATCCTTCACAATGAACACACACACAGTGTTGGCACTAAATAGTCCTTATGATTTTTTTTTTTTCATTTTTAATATGTTTTTGTTTAAGTCAAGAAACAACCATCTTAGAGCTTGCATATTGTAATAATAACACAGTATTTTTTGCTATTCATTGTGATGGATTACCTATTTTAAGTTGATTTTAAGTCTTTGGAAGTTGATATTTTGACTCCAGTGGCATGAAGTCAAACAAATGGCTGCCTGCAAAGTAGAGAATGAAGCCAAAAGCTTATGGTTCGCTTTGAGTGGCAGTAAATAATGGTTTGCAGGCTACAGTATGCAGGTTGTGGGTAATGGTTTATAACACATGTTACAAAAAAAATAAATACTTTCTTTTAATTTCCTTATCCCGCTTATCATTCACTCTTCCATGTTTCTCTCTTTTCCTCTCTCTCTTCTCTGTGATCTTTTTGGAGAAAAATGCCAGATCAACAGAAACGTCACATCCAGGATGAGGGTCTTACTTTTGTATCTTCTAATTGAAGTGCCTTCCTACCTTAGTGTCTGACAGCTCCTTTTGACAAGTGATGTGTTTTTTGAAAGTGAATCAGCTTTCTTTGGCTCTGAGTGCTATAGACAGCAGAGATCAGTGAGGGTCAAGCTGAATGCTGAATCTCTAGACTGACTTACTGCTGCCTCCTGCCATCACAAAGCTTGTCATTCATCTTATCGTTAATCCGTCCTTCTTCTTTCAGCGGTTACATTCTCTTCATGAGTATTTTTCTTCCCTAAGGTACTGGCCAGACATGCAGTTCACTGGTCTTAGTTATTTAACATTTTTTTTTTAAAACTGCACTAATCACCATCTTGATATTAACAATGAATGACCTCACTCTGCAGTTTCCCCTCGGCTCTACACAGCGATTTAGCATCTTTCAGCTCAGTGTTGCGGCTTTATGGCCCGCAACTTTGATATCTGATTCCCTCTCAGACGGTGAAGACGGTCCTGTAAACCTGCTTTATACGATCCACCCAGTGTTAAGCATCACACAGACACAGCGGCATTAGGAAGCTATGGTAAGTAGGGTGTTGAGGTGACAGTGGAAACATCCTGCTGTGGATGGGGGCAGCAGCCAAACATAATTTTAAGAAGAGTTTAAGAATATTTTCATCTTTACCTTGATTTTCCAACATGGAACTGAAGTCTTTACGTCTATCTGTGCACTATTATAGTGAAGAATCCCTAAGAATCCTTCAAAATATCAAAGTCACACATGAACAAAACAGAATCTTGTATTTGGAAAAAAAAAAGAAAAATCATCATCACTTTTGGAGTGGTAATATAAATCAGAACTGACAAAATAATTACTTTGTCATTATAGAAACTTGCCCATTATAGAAACTTCCAATAAAAATCTATTTACTTGCACAACAGACAGCAAAAATCAACATTGGTTCTGACTTTTTCGCTGTCCTGGGCAGAATTTTAAGACTTTACATAAAATACCACAGTACTGCATTGATAATGGGTGGTATTGTCAGTTTCACCACATCAGTTTTTATTTAAGAACTCGATGTCTCAGGCATTCATTCGTCTTGGGGTTCAGTTGGTGTAGCGCAAAGCTCATCCCTATCCATGAATGTATAATTCCATCTTTGCCTTTACCATTTAACATCGCTCCATCAACAGCCAGAGTGAACCTTCAATTATATCTTTGACCAACACACACAGCCAGTGCTCATCATTGGAAGCCAGCCACGTCCACATGGAATGGAAATATGGTAAGAATCAAGTCTTTTTGTCTGGAAAATTTCCTAAATTTTACTCCCTCTGCCTCTCCTTGGCGTCTTCCCACTTTCCCACTCCAGCTCTGTGTGTGTGATATTATAAAGAACAGATTTTCCAGAAAGGAAATGAAAGGGCTTGTTAGCAGAGAGAGGGAGAGTAAGAGAGGGATCAGACGGCCAGTGTTGAGGCTAACGACAACCCGGCCTCGCAGCACCATCAACCGACCCACCCAGCAGCTCGCCAGCCTGCACAGGGCTGCACAAAACCCACATGCAGGTCATGTTACTGCTCGCCTTCATCAGTGTTTACTGGCATGTTAAAGATTGTAATAACATCGGTCAGGACAGAGATTTTTAATTAAGATGTTTTTTTTAAAAGGTTTGTAAACCAGCTGTGCCGAGGGGAGAAAGAGACAGACGCTGGCACAGAGGAAGAGAGGTGGAACCACATTTGGACTGAGATGAGAACAAGGCATGCAAGGTCATGCTCTATAAACACGCTTCAAATCAGGATGCTAGACTTTTGTTATACATAGTAGGTTCAGTCAACAATTTGTGCATGTCTTCATGTTTTCAGTGGTCATTTGAGGTGAAATAATAAACACGGTTTGAGTCACGGCAGTAAACATTCAGCTACAGCAAGAAAGAAAGTAACCCACAGAAATAACTGTGCAGGCAAATCACAAATTCCCCCTTTCTGCAGATCGCTGAGATCTCTCTCTCTTCCTCTCTCTCGTGCTTTAACTTCTGTGTAAAGGCTTATAGCAGAAACACGGTTTGTCAGTGTATTTTCTTTGGGTAGCGAGCTGTAGCTCTGCTTAACTTAGATATATTGGATTTTGATCAAATACTTTAAAAGTGGCACAAGGACTCTGTGCTTATTTAAACTGTGATGATGAATACACAAATCAGACCGGGCGCTGTGATGAGGCGTGCGCACACACACACACACACACACACACACACACACACACACACACACACACACACACACTCCCCTCTGCCCTACAGATTGCTGCTGGGCTGAAGCTTGAAGAGCCTTGCCCTGTTCAAGGTTATACACCCACTGTTCCGTTCCAGCGAGCTGTGTAACCATAACAGTTTAATGACATGCTATTACAGGGCTATCACACTTACAGCATCATGTTAACACCACAGCCGCTGCTCCGGTCCCACACAGACAGAAGGCTATATCAGATTTAGGCCCTAATCCTACTCATTTGCCCCGTCATTTTGAACTTTCACACAGACTTTTGTTCTTCCTTTTCTTTTCTTTTTCATTATCTTGCTTTCTTTTCCTCTTTTCAATGGTGGAAAATAAAAGTAGGATACTTTAGAACAATTCTGAGGTAGAACTTTACTTTTAATATTTAGATTTTGTGCTGCTTTAAACCTCTACTGCACTTTATTTCAGCGTTGTTTCTCTTTTACTCCACAGTTGTTAATATATGACTCCTACTGTGACCATATAAAACAGGATGTATTGCTATAAAGGTGTCCAAAAAGTACATGTAATAAACCTCAGTCAGCTACAGCATTATCACTTTGGCAATCCAGCTGTAATAACAGTCCAATAATATAAGGGGGATTGACATCATAATTTCATAATCAGTGCATTTTACTTTGAACACTAAATATAATCTTCATCATTTAGACTCTCTCAACTTCCTCGTCACAGCGACAAAAGACGAAATATTTATTTTTTGTGCTGTCTGGTATGCGCAGCAAACAAAGCTGCTCTGACTTGTTTGTTTTGATGCATTAAACCGAACCCTCAGAATCGGCCACAGCAGCAAAGCGGTGCCAACCCTCGGAGCGGAGCTCGTCACTTGTGATTTATTTCATATTTCCATTTGATTGGGGGCTGTTTTGGGGTAATCAGGCTCTGACAGTGGGCCCTGTGCTGTGGCTGAGCTGTTTACATAGCTCCGCTGGAGACATGTTGACACTGAGACCAAGAGCTGAGCAGCTTTCAAGGTCTGGGTAGTATTTGGATTTGAGTTGGCCTGTTTGTGGGGAAGGACAGGTCAACCAGAGCAAAGAAAGGGGATGTGTTAACGGGAAAATCCATCGTAATCTAACCATCTTGCTTTGTATTTCTGGGCCCTTCCCACCAATAAGTAGATTGATTTAATCAGGTTAAAATATTAACGTCATCAGACCAGTCATGCAGGTAAAAGCCACTGGAAAAAAAACAGAGATATTGATTTCTTCACTGACAACACTGCAAACTGAAGCAAGACTGGCAGAATAACAGTGTAGCCTGGGCCCGCCCATACTTCCTGTGAGGCGTGTGTTTAAGGCAATGACGCACTAGTTCTTTGGATTAAGCAGTTTTCGTCACTTGTTGGTTGAAGCTTCTCCTGTAGCACACAGAGGCATTTGATAGACATGGGTTAAGCCCGCCCTCTGAGAAATCGGTTTACAAGGCATTTTGGCCAGACTATGCTCGCAGAGCAAGTAGTCGCAAATAACCAGGCTAATAACAGTGGGTATAATAAGTAAAATACAGAGCAGCGAGAGCTGGACTGAAATGGGACGAGAAAAAATATAAAACCAAACCAGGAATAAAGTTCTCACTTTCACTGATCTCACCCACAGGGTTTCATTTCTGCAAAAGTGTCCTAGCTTGCCAGAAATGAGGCTAAATGTGCATAAAGTATAAGTAAAGTTTCCAAAAGTTCTACTGAACCTGTGATAGAACGTACAGCCAGAGCTGTCACAGTAAGAAAGACCCCCTCTGCACCTGCTCCAGCAGAAGGCCCCGGGTCACCGACGGCACAAAAAAGGAGACAAAAATGTGTTTGTGAACTTTTCAGTATGAGCGAGTGGAATATTGAACTTTCCCCATTGACTTGCATGAAAAACCTGAAAAGTTTGTAGAGTTTAATCAATTTACCAAAAGGTTTTTTTGTTTGACTGCAGAGCAAGAGTCAAATCTTTGAAAAGCAGAGGCTGACATCCTTGAAGAGAAAAAAACAACAACAACAACAAAAAAAACAAAGGCATGCACTGAACCCACGCCTTTGTGTTCTTTTGGTCTTTGTTTGTAGAAGGTTTGTACATGGAGGAGGAGGTGGTTGGCTCTGAGTATCAACCTCAAGTAATATCACACACACATGCACGCACACACACATTTGTTCAGTCTTTAAAAGAAATGTATAATGCTGTTAGATATTATTTCAAATCGAGGTACTGATTTAAATGCCAAATGTCAAATCACATGTCGATGACTGGGAGGGTTTTTTATGCTAATAAGATGGTTAATATTCTGATGATATGTCTACATGAAGCCTGAGTGTGTTTTAATATCCCAGAGAAGGTGTGTGTGTGTGTGTGTGTGTCTACCTCCACATAGAGACAGTGATGGTACACCCAGGGGCGAGCCGACACACTAGCTAGCCTGTGTCGACTCTCGACTGGAGCGCCTTGCTGTTTTACCGCAGGAAGTAACACAAAAGAGCAGCAGGAATGTTTATGAACACCTCAAATCCCTGAAGACCTGCGGGCTGACCTGATTATCGCCTGTCTGTAATTCCACAGTCGGCAAGGTGCTGCTACTCCTGGAGCGGTTTGAAGGGTGTGTGTGTGTGTATGTGTGTGTGTGTGTGTGTTCCATCACTGATAGGTATCATTAAACATCATTAGAGGGTTGGAAGAGTCTCAAGCTGCTTTGGTTTTTGTGTGGAACACTGTTTCTGTCAGACGCACTCTAGGAAGATCACTAACAGTGCAGCCCTGAAGATACTCGCACACACATTTAAACACACACACACACACACACACACGCTGAAAAGAGGGTATTTATCAGTCAAGCTTGTTTTGTTATTGCATGCATTCTTTTGACATGAGCTCTGACTGTGGCCTTTGTAAAAGAGGAAATCAAATAACAGGGGCAAAAGGAACAGAGCTACAAACCCCTCCAGCATATACAAACAGAAATAAACCTCGGCTGTCTATATCTAACAATAGGACATCAACTTCTACTTCAAGGCTATTGGGAAGTTTGAGCAGTCACTTAAAAAGGTTTGTGTATATTTGCGTATTCGGAGACGACCGGCATCTTCTCATTTATTTCCCCAGACAGCTATTTGTTCAGTTATGTTTAGCATTCACTGCCAGGACATGTCATGAGTGATTCTGTTGATCAGCTGTTGATTCGCGGGCTGATCCAGGAACGCCGTGGTTAACTGGTTCAGCATGTTTAAATGTAGAGAGCAGCAGCGGAGACCAGGCCCCCAATCAGCCCAGTGACCTACACTCTGTAGCGAGTGCAGCCACGAAATGTCTCTATCCATCATTGGACACAGCATATCCAGGAACAGGTCGGTGGACACAATAGATCAGAGTGCCAAAGCATAGCTGGGTGCTGCCATCTTCTGGCCAGGCGCCACATGAGGAGGGAAAGATCATCTTGTGAAGAGTGTCATGCATGTTTTGTACGTTATCTGTTTTATAGTTTAAACGTTCACAGATCAGTATCAGCGATGTAGAGGCTGTGATGCCTTCAGTCATTTAACATCCGCCATTGAAACTAATTTAAATACTTCTCTGTCTCTTCCTGCTTCAAACAGAGAACACCTTCATAATGTGCGCAGGCTCTAATTCGCCGACTTTGCGTGGCGAGCGATCTACGATGAGAAACTTATAAAACTTCAAAGCTTCAATAAGCTGCATTTCTTTAAAGTGAAATAAGCTGTATCTCCTCAGGTGATTGTACAGTACTACAGAGCGGCTAGGAAAAAAAAAAGCTCCTGGCTAACTCTCCACCTCGACTGAACGCATCAAGCTAATACGTGGTGACGCGGGGTGAGTTATTGCACTGAGTACCCGGCCGCTGGTTCTGCTCACGGGCCTGGTTTGATCTTTTATTTACACTCCTTTTTGCTCAGGATTTCAGGACAATTTTCCCAGCTCTTTACAGTCAACAAACTACAAAGCAAGGCCCCCGTCTCTGGGAGGCATGTTGAGAAGAGAAAAAGACCGCCGGTTTGAATGCTTGCTTCAGAAACAAAAAAAAAAACTACTTCAGTTCAGCCACTTTGGACTCCATGTAGGCCTGGCAAATAGGTTGATCCGAGCGTGACATCTTGGTAGAGAAAGGTGGGCGGGTGGATGGATGGAGCCGTGAAAGAAGTTGGCATAGAGACAGACGGGTCCACAGTCTGAGAGACAGACAGACCATTACATAGTGAAAGTGGAGGACAAACCATTTTGACTGCGAGTACAGTTGCATATTCACTCAAGTGGCTGTCTGCATCAGAGAGATAGAGCCAGTACCTAAAACTATTATTCTGCCATTAGTTTTCTGCAGGTCACGATTGTGGCATAATGCAATAGCATTCATCTATTTCATTCATTTTAGTTCTTAGAGAGCGACACACAATTTAATTACCCATCCTCCTCTTTGGCTGTGGGAGCGGGAGCAAGCGCCTCGCCCCCCTCCCTCCGCTCACTCACTTCTCGTAAAGGATCGAGGGTGCCGAAACAATGATGGATAGAGTCTGAAAAGTGCATTATTTCTGATGCATTTTTGATTATTTCTACCCTTTCCCTTTTTTCAGGTAATGCAATAAGCTTGATACGCCCTGAGTTCTGTCAGAGACATGGATATTGCAACAGCTCAGGCATCGCTTTCTATCGGCAGGAAAGTCATTGTTTCTGAACTGTTTTTTTTTTTATAGCTCTTTTACTCTTTTTCTCCCCCTTTCATTTTTTTGTCTGTCTGTCTGTCTTTTTTCACAGCCTTTGTGATTTTGTCTGTCTATCTGTCTCCAGCTTGGAGACATTCTCATTTGGACTGGTGCCTTGGATGCCCCAATAGACTGCCACAATAGTTCCTCATCGAAACAATTTCAAGGACCTCTTCAAAGTGAATGAATCAATAGTGCTCATATGTGGGGTTAAAGCAGAGGTTACGCTGATTTTGTTCAACTCCAGACACTCCCTTAGCCCCAAACACACTAGCCAGAGCCAACGACCTCTTGTTTGGTTAATATAATTCATTCTGTAAATAGAGAATATCAATCTCTCTAAATATAACCCCACTTTGCCCTAAACAAATAAATATATATTTAAAAAACACAAAGCACAGGCAGAACCTCAGGGCTAATACTCTTATGTCTAAACTTGGTTTATCCACAATCAAACAATGCAAATGTTTCTGATGTCTGAAATGTAGGTGCTGCCAGCCAGAATTGATCCCATAGTCCTCAGAGCTATTCTCAACCAAACCAGTCGTGAGTGCAGCTTTCTTTATACAGATTACTTAAACAATACCTTCCTCAGTCCACATATTAAAGAACGATGTGCAATTAATTCAAATCAGTCTCATTAGTTGTTGCAATTCAGTCTCTATTTACTAAAATGATGCATAAAATAAATTATTTATCAGCATTCTGCATGAAAAATATGGTATTAGTTGACCTTGTCTGCAATTTTTAAACAAAAAAAAGACAAAAAGAGGAAGTTGGTTTGACTTTTGGAAGTTGTAAGAGAAGATATTTTGTGATATCATAGAAGGAAAACACAGGTGTAGATAATTATAGGAATGTTGATTGAATTCTATTTAGCTGCTTCACTTTCAGGGTCTTATTATTGTGAATGCTGGCTCACTGTCACAGCTTACTGGCTAGAACACAACTATCATTAATGTTTATTAAATGTATATGTATTTATTGTAGTCTAATGGTTTTAGGTTTTTATCATGATTTTTGGGAGGCTTTGACTCTATTACTTATTTAATATAGTTTAAACTCTAAACATGAATTGTGCTCGATGATAGTTAATCTCTCCATATTGATATTGTAATTTAGTGACTAATTTTTCTTTTCTATGATGATTACCATTTCAAAAAGGTCTAAATGAAATCAAATAAAAACTTAAATCAAAAACCACAGAAAATGCACTGATTTTTATGTTGGGTCTTGGGATCCATTTTGATGTGTGACAGTACTCTGTAGTGATAATTACGCTATACGTCACTGCATGAAAGAGGGTCACTGTCGCACCAAATCTCGCCAAAGAACCAGCATTTGGCACCGTGGAGCTTCCCTCGTACTGCGAGTGTACGTCCTGCACCTCTCTAACCTTTTTCTTACACACCAGTGTTGCACACCACTTTGCTTTGATTCAGCCAACAGCTCTACACATACAGAGCTGCACCGCACCACTGGGTCACCAGCACAGGTGAAGCAGTCCAGGTGAGCTTGGCAGGAGAACGCAGACGGCTGTCTGTAGGACGTGAGACTCAGATGGGGCTCTGAAGCCTCGTCTTGGCATCCCACTTCACACGGAAAACACATTGTAACCCAGGTAAGGCGATAGTATACGGTACACAGCATTGGCCAGGCTCCATCGAGCATTTGATTGGCCAGTCCTTTTTTGTGATATACTATGGGAAAAGAAATTATCAGGCATTGTTTAATTAGTGCATGTGAAGCGTAATCATTCAGGGTAAGACCTGCGTCTGAGGGATGTAAATTGATTTCCTAATGAATTAATGAAAGTATATTATGGTTTCATTGTGTGGTGTATCTAGCTGCGTCTTATCCGACCTATCAGCGGCTGCCCTTATACTGAAATGTGATGTGATGCCATTGTCTTTATAGCCTCCAGGGTGATCTCAATAGACAAAGCTCAACTGTGCTGCTACGTAACACAAAAGTTTCTGAAATACCAGCTGGTAATAAGGTTAGTCCGTCATCTGTTGCTAAATGACTTTAAGAGTCAGAGAGGAAGAAAATCATACAACTTAACTTTCTTGCCACAACTACACACATAAATACACAATCCATATACACTACTCTACACACACACACGCACACACACACACACACACTCAGATGCTTTAACAGGCCCAGGTCTCCTGACATAGCCTCTCTAGTGACATTTCGTCAGAGGGTGACTGTGGCATCCCAGCCGTGTTGATGTGATTGGCTTTGTGCTTTGCTGTCGTAGTGACCGAAAGAAGATTGATCATGGGGACGTAAGGGTGTGTGTGTGTGTGTGTGTGTGTATGTGTGTGTGTGTGTGTGTGTGTGTGTGTGTGTGTGTGTGTGTGTGTGTGCATGCACATGGGATAGGATGGTGGTCTTTTGGAGAGAGGACAAGCTGGAAAGGTCAGGCTCTGAGGTGAAGCCTCTGATATTGACTCTACAAAGGTTTGCTCTGATGAGAGTCTAATACAGCACAGCTCAACGGTGTAAACACACACACACGCACACACACACACACACACAAACACACACACACAATGAGACGTGCAGTCAAAATAATAATGATAATGCTCTGAGGATTACTTTGAATTGATTACAGCGATACTTAAGTATAACAAATAGCTAGGAGCCTGGAATAAACAACATTATTTTCCTCTGGTGTGGATTCAGCTGCAACAATTCAGATTGCTCAAGTAATTTCATGCTTTGACACCAGAAAAACTTGTTTCCAACACCACTTTGTCACGTTGCACTGTACACACGAACATTCGTCCTCTCGCTTTGGTTTGATCTTTTATGCATTCATGTACAGGAACAGGACTGTTGTGCTGCTGGGTCATTATTCCAAATTTCAAATTCTTAAATCCTGCTGACATCAGGTATTTTACTTGAGTAAAAGTAGTGAGACAGTTATTGCTCAAAAGATGTGCTTTCACCATTGACTAGAAGAGGAGAAGATTACTATTTCGTGGTTGTTAAAATAATCCTAATTTTGTACTCAACTACATGTAAGAGCTTGATCCAGCAACAAATTTAATATAACACTGGACTGAAGAATTGCACTGTGGCGTTACGAGCAGTGATGCATTCACGTACTGTTACTGTACTGACAGGAAAAACAGGGGACATTGTCAGTGACTATGACCCTTTAAACTACATCGATTGAAATGATCCGTCGCTCAAACCTCTACCATTAAATCCTGTCTCTTAACCATCATCCATTCCTCTTTTGTGGAGCAGTTGTGGAGTTAGTCAGGAGGAAAAAATAAAATTATCGCAGGTAAAGCTACAGTATGATAGTTCCCTTCATTTTGGACTCTGGCTCCCTCAAACCTAAAACTTATACTTACAGGAAGCACAGTGCTTTTTATTCTTCTACCTTTCTTCCTGTTTCTCTTTCTCCATTCTCACGTTCCTTCCTTTTTAATGCCTTTCTTTCATCTTTCTTTCCCACCTTCTTTCCAGGCCTCTTTCACCACAGACTGGTGTGTTTTCTCCAGGACACTTCCTATCATTGTACTTCACTTCGCAGCGCCATGCCTCTATGTTTCCTTTCCCATCTTAGTCTGCACCCACGCCCATTCGTCTTACGGCCACCTGGCAGCTCGGGCTGCCTCTCAGCGTTTCCTCATCTGACGCTGCTCTACAGGCCCAGGTCCTCCTCACTTGCTCAGTCCCGTGCCCAGGGAACCTGCCTGGCTAATTAAAGGAAAACAAACCCTGCACTTTCCACCCGCTCACTGCAAAACACTGCTTATTAAGGAGTAAAAGTCAAACTTCATGATTCATTAAGAAGAGGAAGTCTGAGCAGACAGATCAGTGAGGCTGGAGAGATGGAACGATGGAGGAAATGGAGGAGGGAGTGTACAGTATATTTCTGTGAGTCTCACATTATTTAACAGTGTGGGGTGCCAGAGAATGTGATCCACCTAATTTACTTTTCATAATAGCCCTCTGCACTAAACTAGTAGATGTGGTTTGTCTGCATGTAATCGTCTTTTTTTAAACTTTAAACATTTTTTCTTTTCTTACTACCCTCTCTCAGGTCTGCTCTGTCCTCTGTGTCTCCAATGTGAGTCTTGTAATTTCCTCTGGATAATGAGTTGAATGAAATATTGAAGGGAGTGATAAGAAGCTATACACGCCTGCTTTAAAACAGACACAGTATGGCAGAGTGAGCAAAGGTAAAAATGCATATGTTAAGATTTGTCATTTGTCAACATTTGGGAAAAGTGTGCATGTTTGAACATTAAACGCTAAAATAGTTTGCAATTTTGTCTTTAACGTCTTTGAATTTTATATTTATTTAGGGGCTGGGGACTCTCCATCATAATCTTTAGACACACTGACATAAGCAGTACAGCATCTCATTAACGATTACAGAAAAGACATCAGGCTAACAACAATTTGGACATGAAATCTCAACAAATAAGAGTAATCAGAGTAATAATTCATGTGATGGATTTGTTTTTTCATAAATCAGCCTACCTAATAATGGTAATCCTGCCGACATGAGTGCATTGACAACTGAAAATATTTTACCCCATAATATATATTGTGACAACTTGACAACAATATATACAGCAAATTTACAGGTAATTTAATAAATAAGTGTTCTATGAAATAACTACGTGGTAAAGCTTATTTTTGTATATCCCTATGTGAAAAAATGAATACGAACTCAGTATTTTTCTTTTTGAGAACTTGAGTGCAAAAAGAACACAACAGTTAAAAGTGAAATTACTGTATAGATAAAGAATAAATACAAGTAAAGGCTAAAATATTACAGAAACAAAATAAAAAATATACAGTAGACACCTCAAGAGGTCATTATGCAGTATTAACTCCCTGGTGATGACACTACCTGAGCTATCATTATTAGCCATTGTTTCCAACAATCTACTACATAGCCTAACATAACTATAATACTAACATGAATGTTAGTTCATGTTAGTATTTTCAGTGTAGCACTTCCCTATCACTGTCAGTCGATTGTAAGAGTTTATCACAATTAATATTAGCAGTTAAAGGTGTTTCGAATGAATTATACAATATTTATTCACTTAAGCACCTGCTGTAAGCCATATGTAGCCTTAATTCAAAGGCTCCACTTGCTTGCAATATTATATGTCTGTGTGTGTGAACATGTGTTTGAAACTGCTTGTGTGTGTCTACATGTATATGTGTGCTGGCATGCATGTTTACATATGTCACCAACATTTTGGAGCAGCAACGTAAAGCACACGAGTGTAGACGGGCCGGCTAGCGTGAGTCGCACTGTGTGTTACAGTATATGAATGTGTGTGAGCCGCGTTCCTCCTTTCTCTCCTCTCCTCCAGCTTTCCTCAGTGTGATGTTTTCCTTTGGCTCTAATGAGTTCTAAGTGGCCAATACTTTCTTCTGCAGGAAACTCGTGTCAAACTAATTAACTTTTAATGAGAGGAAACCCACTGATTAGAGTGTTTTTCTTGGCAAACGAGCCTATTAATTCTGTTGGTTTGAGCAGCAGGACCGAGGAGTCGGCTAAGAAGAAGGCCTCTCTCCAGCAGTCTGTGCCACTCCCTCTCTCTCCCACACACACACACACACACACACACACACACACACATTCAGATCCTGCCTGAACCCCGCTCAGTCTGTTTGGCCAGCTGCTGAAGCTTTGAGTCCACACTTTTTTTATCCTCTATCTTCCTCTCTCCCTACAACACACACTATTGGTATCCAGTATCTCCCCTCTCATCGCTGCCCAATACTGCTCTCTAGTGACTAAAACGATTCCTGAACACATCTTCTGGTCTAATTTTGGTGTGTGCAAGCATTTGTCAGATAGCACTTTGAGCGTGTATCCCTCCCATGTCGACTCCTCTGTCTGTCTGAAGAAACCAGAGAGAAATGAGAAGAAAACCATGAATTCTATATCAACTTTATGGTCACTTTAATCCTTCCATTTTTCCATGTAGTTTGTTGTGTAGATATGAAACAATTTATCAATAACAGGAAATTAATCAACAACCATTTTGATGATCAAGTAACCATTTCAATAGTTTTTCAAGTGAACATCAGCTGTCAGCTTCTCTTCTGTGAGCATGTGCTTCTTCTTTTTTGAACACAGAATATGATGATGATGCTGCCACTGCTTTGTCATTTTAAACAAAAATATGGATTGATTTATCCAGAATTTAATCTTCACATTAGTCTTTATTAAATATAATCATTTGTTGCAGCCCTTTTTTAGTCCTTTTATATATTTTATCTCACAAAACCAGCACAATGGGGAAATTCTGATAATCAATATAGGTCCAGATGTGTACCGTGTAAAGTTAATATAAGTATTATTTTTAAAGTCTTTGCATTTCAACACTGCACTCTGTTTAGATCCAAAGTTAAATACTACACCAGACTGACAGATAATGGCACTCAGGTAGAAATTCTTTTTTTTTTCTTTTTTTTTTTTTTTAAATAGACACAGATGTACTCCCTTTGTGGGATGGCATGTGTCTGAATTAGACTTCCATTATAAATCTGTGTAATGTTAAACTGGCAGTCACATGAGGGCCACACATTAGGGGGCAATATTTCAGTGACAGCCACGTTTTCATGCTATTTTTTGAGCGTCTGTGTGAGTATGTGTGCGCTCTGCTACGATCAGCAGTGGGCCTATTTGACTTGTATTTTCATATCAGAGTGGGTTTAACTGCCAACAGACCACATTAGAAAGTACTAACATCTTATTACGGCGCCATTTAGATCCAGTGGGAGCAGAACGCCGCTCTCTGCCATTCCCTGGAATCCCGAGTGGGAGCGTTTGATGTGCCGTTTCGGAGTGGGCCTCTCAGAACCTGGAAAATGTGTCCGTTTCATCTCTCAATTACTGTCAGGGTTTGAAGTACAGACGTTCTACCGTTATCTGTCACAATATGGCTCAAGTTTGTTCAAGTATCTGGTAAAAAAAGAGAAAGTCCAAAAGAGAAAGAAGGAGAGACGAGCAGGCCCGGCAGCTGGTGTTGTTTCAAAGCCTGCCCGGGCCCTTAAAGATGAAATCCATTTTGTTTCAAGTTCCGCAAACCAGCTTGGCTGATGAGGGCTCTGGGGTGAAGAGGGAGAGAGAGATGGAGGGAAAGAGAGGGAGTGATAGAGAGAGAAATGTGTTTGATTTGTCAGACGTCCTTTAATTTAATCTACAGCTGTCAGGATGCTGATGATCCAGACCTCATCACTGCCTTTTATCTGCCTGATTTCACCCCAGGCACCAGACACTCTTCTCTAACACACACACACACACACACACACACACACAGAGTAAGTAAACGAAAGAGGGGATAAGAGAGGACGAACACTAACTTCATTTATTAGCGAAAGCTAGAAAGTAAGCGTACAGAACAAATAAAGAAAGAGCATGTCATCATCCGTGTGCTCGTAACTCATAACTCTGCTTGACTTTGTAAAACTCCAGAAAACAAAAGATGGAACAAGGAGAAACAAAGAGATAAAAGAGAGAAAACAGAGGATGAGAGCATGCTAAAGTATTGCCCTGTGGCAGATGTTGAAGTAAGCTTTGTGAGATAGTTAATATTTTTTTTACGAGTACATGTACAGCAATCATACACATTCACACAGAGATGTAAATTCAGCAAAATTTTATAATTTAAATCAGGAGCTATCTGATGACAACTGAAAAAGATTTGAAAGGCTGAACAACTGTTTCTGTTCTGTTCACGTTTGGCGTTTAGAGAATTACCAATTTTGTTTCATTTTCTGTTTGTTATTTGGAAATATTTGCAGCCCTTAAGTTTCTTTTGGTCTTTATAATTTAACAACTAAGCTTTAAATGGAATTCTGCTCTCTACACATACGGCACCAAGAAGTTAGCAGCAGATCCTTTAAGGCCTCCATGGATCGGAGCACGATCCACAGATGCTCGATTGGACTGAGATCTGGAGGATTTAGAGGCCAAGTCAACACCTCAAACTCATCGTTGTGTTCCTCGAACTATCCGTGAACCATCTTTGCTTTGTGGCAGCGAGCATTATCCTGCTGAAAGAGGCCACGGCCATCAGGGAATATTGTTTCAATGAAAAGGCGTACATAGTCTGCAACAATGCTCAGGTAGGTGGTACATGTCAAAGTAACATCCGCATGGATGGCAGGACCCAAGATTTTCCAAGCTGCAGACCACTGCAAAGCATCACACTGCCTCCACTGGGCCCATAGTGCATCCTGGTGCCATGTGTTCCCCAGGTACAGTAAGTGTATTAACTTCTTTGGCAATTTGAGCTCCAGTCGTCTGTTGGATCAGACCACCAGGACCAGAATTCACTCTCACCTGCATCAATGATCCTTGTCCTCTCATGACCCTGTCTCTGGTACACCACTGGTCCTTCCTTGGACCACTTTTGAGAGATCTTGACCACTGCAGACAAGGAACACCCCACAAGAGCTGCAGTTCTGGAGACGATCTGACCCAGTCCTCTAGCCAGGTTTGCCTCACACTTTCCAGATGCCATGATGAAGAGATAATCAGTGTTATTCACTTCACCTGTTAGGCTCAATCAATGTATATTATTGTGTAATATTATAACCGACTTACTGTTTACTGCATTTGCATTTGATGGCTACCTTGCAACCCTATAAAAATGCACAGGTGAGCAGTACGATGAAAGAAAAGTCATTTGGAGTGACAACAAAATACCAAGTTTGTTGTTAAAGCAGCTCCAGGCCTTGTCTCTACAGCTTTTGTCCTCTGTTTTTTTGCTTTAAGAAAGTTCACATCTAATGACTTTACTGCTTAGAATAAAAAAAATTAACTTCAGCTATACGGGGGATTTTCCCCTTGACATTCACTTGTCATCCACAGTTGCAGGCCCTTATGTTCAATCCCCCCCAGTCGTCCATATGTTATTTGCAAATGTTCTGTTTTCATTTACATCCATTTTTGCCTCTCCACCTACTATTTAATATCACCGCACCTCTCCCTCCATCTAAGTCTCCCTCTCTGTGGTTGTATATCCACCATCAGCTTGTCCTCTTCTGGCCAAACCTCTCATTTCCCATACTCTCTCAATCTTACACAAGTCCAGTCACTAACGCTCCAACACATCACATCCACATCTCTTAAAGAATCTCCCACACACTCAGCAGCAGCACATGCTAGCATCAGACCAACACACACACACACACACACACACACACACACACACCATTCTTCTCTTTCCCATCGGGGAACCCTACTGCAGATGGACACGCACTCCTTTTGTGTTTGCTTGTGAAAGAGGAAATTAGAATTAGACACTTGGGCAAAGCCTGGCCTGCAGAAATGTGATCCTGCAGCTCTCCCGAAAGGTTTCAATTGCTCTTTTTTCTTTCCTGTCCTCAAGATAGTCTTGAATTGAGGAACCTGTGGACGCTGGAGAGTGCTATCTTGTTATTGAATCTGAGGACTTGACAAGAAAAATAGGCTGCCTAAAGCTGCACTGTGTCCAACCCCTGCCAGAGGGGCTCCAGCATCTCACCAACCCTCTTCACTCCCTTTTTTTCTGTCTTGGCTGCTCTATTTTCTCTTTCCCATATCCCACATTTCACTTTCACCTCTCAGTTAACCTTTACTGTCTGCCATACAGATCTGGGATTGGGGTAGAACTCGCAGTGCATTCATAACTGTCTGGCTGACGCATTATGAGATTAATTTATCATTTCTGAGTATACTAGCACTCATTTCTTGTCTACTTTACTTGTCTTCTTCGTTTTTGCTCTTTTGCCTCTATCCTGACTTATAATCCACCCCTCCCCATCTGGCTGCCTCTGTCTGCAGCTCAGAGGTGAGGCTAGACGGCTGTCAGACCGCACAAGACTTTGTCATGCATCCAAACAGTATTCTGACATTCTGTGGCCACTTTATGAGTTGCACATACCAGCAGGGAGGACTGCTTTGAACCACAGAGTTGCAGTGTTGGGCAAGTTCAATGTGCAAATCACTCATTATGGTTTACACCTGGAAACAATGATCACAAACTCCCTGATTATCTCTTATATGCAAGCTCTGTCCAAGGCCATCACACCCACATGTTTTAACACAGTGTAGAAATAGACATGGTGGACTGCCAGCCTGTTGTTGGAGCTACACTGAGCATGAACAGTTAGATTAACCCCAATAACCCCCACACAGCATACTCTGAACAGCACCCACTGGATATAACAGTGGTTAGTGAGCCAGATAAGAAGACACATCATGTCAGACAACGTTTTTTGGTAGAGATGCTATCCATCCATGCTTTTCATACCATTCACCATTTATGATAGATCGAGACTCATCATGCTCCTGGAACTTTGATTAAATGCGGTATGAAGGGTCCTGACAATGATATTCAAATATGGTTCATTTGGCACCCTATCAAATCCTAACAGGGAAGGTGGTGTACTATTATATCAACAGCAACCAGTTCATAATCTGTCATGTGAATAAATCAATTCTTACTGTCAAGTCATAAATACAGTAAAGAATACACAACTTATTTGCTTAGTGTTTAAAATAATTTATAAAGCACAGTTGGACAACATGAGGATAGGCTCATATTTCAGATATCTGAACCAAATAAATACTCTTAGGATCTGGCCAAGCACATAAGGCTTTTTTTGCTTTGATCCATGTGTTGAAGCTGCAGCAGCTCCTGCAAACTAAAAAGAACTCTATAAAATAGATACAGGCAAAAAACATTCGACAGATAACACTAAATATGCCATAAAATCAGAATTTAATCCAATTAAGTAGATCAGAATACTTGCCAGATGGTTTAATTAGTAAGATCTGAGAATGTTATTCCAAATCCTTCACTGTAAACTCAGTGGAAGATTCAAATTTTTTAGTTTATATATCACTTACTACACTGTACATGGTTCATCCGTGGTTTATTCTGCACAGATGCACAGGCTCATCTGAGGCAATGCCTGATGCTTTACTGCAACCCAGTGGTCAAATTGGGTAAACCAATCTTACACTATCCAGCTCTGGTTGTTCAGCTGATCTTCTAGATCATCCATCCATTTTCTACAGCTTATCCTCACAGGGTCACGGGGGGCTGGAGCCGATCCCAGCTGTCTTAGGGTGAAAGGCAGGGTACACCCTGGACAAGTCACAGGGCACACAGAGACAGACAACCACTCACACAGGTAATTTAAATCAGTCCATTAACCTAATCCCCATGTGTGTTTCTGGATGATGGGAGGAAGCCAGAGTACCTGGAGAGAACCCACATCGACATGGAAGAACATGCAAACTCCACAGAGAGAGGCCCTGGGCCGGGAATCGATCCCACTACCTTCTTGCTGTGAGACAACAGTGCTAACCACTGCACCACTGCAAAAGCTACAGTCACAAATGCTTCTGTATTGCATGTACAGATTGCAAATGAATGCATCCCAAACACTCCTGACTTCTACATGCTTGGCATTCAAAAACAGGCTTACCTGTATTAAAGCAAAACAAGGTATAAAACTCACATTATCAAATCACATACTGTCAAAGTGTGACTGAACAACCAATAAATTGTACTTATTTATTTATTCAAAGCACAGAAGGAGGCACTTTGCCTGCTGACTGTCCTTAAGGTAAGCATGACAGTCACAACATCAACCACTGGCAGCCAAACAGGGGCACCTATCAGCTAGCAAAGAGACACAGGTAGGAAGTGTATTTGACTCACGTCTTTGTCGCTCATTTTGTGGCATAGTGTCCACCTGCCCTTGTTGTTAAAGTGATAGTCATATTGTTGGCTTATTTTTTTGACAGTAGGTCTCTTCTTTCCATCACTGTTAGCAAGCTGTCACTCACAACTTAAGAATCCACGGTGCGTTAGCTGAAAGTATTAGCAACACCTGAGAACTGACTTTACTAGCTAGCTAAATCTGTTGGTTGTTTCACTAATATTAGCTTAATTGTATTGTTTTGTTTGTTTATGAGGTCAGCAGAGTATTGCTGGATTCAAAGTACACTTCAGAGTTTTTGGTCCTTGGAAAACTGTTATTTCTCACCGTTTCATCGTGTTCATTGGCCGCATTTTAACCATTATTTAATCTATATAAATCTCACTCCAACAGTGCAATACCACCTTTGACCACACAGCCAACCCTTACATCAGAGGGGCGCTGTTTCACTCCTTTTATGAAGCAACCTCCTGACCACAGACGTCTCACTTCGCCTACTGCAGTACTTTTTATCTACACAAGAGGGCAGCAGAGTACTGTGGTTGTTGTCTGTCTTGTCACTAGACTCTGGTGTAAACCAGGTTTCTAAAAAGATAATTTAACTATTAATTTATCTTCATAATTACACATGTGTATACAAATACATATTAAAGTGTGTAGTGTCTCTTTACTGCAGCAACTGACCATATAGTCTATGATATATATATATATATATATATATATATATATATATATATATATATATATATATATATATATACACAGTTTGATGCTGTATTTCAACATGTCTTAAGCACTTCCTAACGCCACATGTCGCTGTTGGCACATATGTCTCCCACATCATGTAACCTACTGTAAATGCTGCTCCATCCTTCCCTGGTCGTGACTGGACTGCTGATATGTCTTTGATATTTCAGAGATCCCCTTGAGATGCATATGATGTATACAGTAAAGGCTAAAACAAATACCTGTCCTATCAGCACTTCAAAGCGTAAGTTAATGTTAAATGCTGAGTATGTATGGTCAGCATATACACATGGCTTCATTTATAGTAAAAATCTAATATTATATGTAGCTCGTATTTTTAAATAGGATTCACTGAGATGAAAATTCAGCTGTAGCAGTGTGAAAATTGTCTTTTCACATGTTAAGTTGACTAAAGGCGAACTAGAACAACTACAGTGCAACTGATGCTTATACCTTTCAAAATAAAAGCACCATCACCAGCCAAGCATCCATGGTGATAAATAATTTTTAATTCGAAATTCCAAACCGGAAGTGGTGTTTTTGATTCAGCCTAACTTGACATAATCAGCCGCACGCAGGCATCATCCTCCTCATCATCCTCTGCACTCCGCACGCTGCGTGTGTGGATCGACGGTGTGTGTGTGTATGTGTGTGCGAAGCGTGACTGCGCGCGCGTTTGTGCGTGTGTAAACACAGCTCGGGTCCGTGTTTTCGGCTCGTGCTGAAGGAGCGAAGAGCCAGGCTCGGGTCAGTGTGACTGCAGCAGAAGGAGGCTGAATCGTGCTCGGTGGCCGCTCAGATGAGGAGATGGCAGCCGAATCGACCCGGAGATTCACGAAGAACCTGCTAAAACCGGGGACCGCGGCGGAGATCCGGCAGACGGCGTGCAACGCAGTCAGACACTCCGCAGTGACGGTGAGTACACCGCGTTGTAAAAACATGGAGGTAGTAAAAAAAAAAAAAACAACAAACGCATCACCACCTGTGGGCCTGAAGCTTTCACAGATGTGTGCTTTTGAACGCCCTAAAGCCTCTAGATCTGGACTCCGCTGCACCCTACTGTAGCTGTCTGACATTGGCATTCATGTTGCATCTGTCTGTGCAAGCAGCTCAGTGCAGCACCGCTGCCTATTGATCCTGCAGAGGGGGACTATTCAGTAGTACGGGTGCAGAGATCGCCACATTTCTTTCCACTATTGAGGAAAGAAGCCCCGCTTATTGGCTGCCAATGTGGCTATAATGCGGTAGAGCCTATCATATCCCCCTGTGGGTTGGAGTTTATTTCGGTGTGGCAGGCTGGAGTGAATGAAATGCAGTAAATGGATAAATAGAGGCTCGCTGGTTGTAGGATAGTGGGGATGCGGCATGACACATCTGCCCAGTGGTGTACAGGAATAAGGAAGGAAAGGAGGAGCAGATAAAAGAGAAAAAAGGCAGATAAATTCCACCATCTCACCTTGATTTACCACCTGTTCTTCCATCAGGCTATTTTGATGTCGTGAGATGTGAAATGTACAGTATTCTCCAGTGGGTGTGTCACGCCTTTATAATAAGAGCCTCTGATTGACACATAGTGGGAGGAGGGGTAGTCCAGGAAAAAACACACTCACACAAGGATAAGGATTTGTGTATTGATGGTGTCCTTTTGATTCATCTAGCAGAGGGCAAATCCTCTACCTTATGTGAGTCCATGCTGTAGAGATTAGCATAGAGAAAGGTCACTCCACTCCAGTCACTCTGCTGCTACTCTACATCCTCTTCACTCCTGTGTTAGTGTGTCAGTGGGACACAGGCGTAGCAGGGCATAGTGAGCATTGATTGGAATAAAGAGAGGAAATTAATAGATGGCAGAAGACATGATTAAAATGGAAAAAAAATAAACACATATTTTCCATGGACAGACAGGGTTACTCTGGGTGAGATGAATAGACTACCATGTGAATAAGTACAGGTTTACTGACAGTGTGCTTTTATCATGTGGCCATATGGAGTACAGCAGAACAGTGACTATTGATTCCTTACTGGATGTTTAAATTGACTGATGAGTCACCTTGTGTTGGTATCATTTAAGGTGTTTATAGTCGCATAAATAACACACAGAGCATCACTGCCTTTTTTTAAAAGCACTACAGCTGATGTCACTGTGGTTTTCAAGCTCAGACGCCACTGACATTTGGCTGGTTTAAAGAAAGGAAGTGAGAGAATGTGCAGGAGATAGATGGAGCGAGATATTGTGAGGACATGTACAGCGTCTAAGCTTGAAAGGAGAAGCATATTTTTGTGTGTGTTTCTTTATGTTTTATAGTATTAAACACGTGGAGCTATTCTAATTGTCTGTCATCATGTTTGTATTCTTCATTAAAGCCCTCCTTAATTTGTGGCGTAAAAAATAGAATCAGAAAAGTAGGAAAATCACTTTTTAAACAACAAAATGAATGATGGCTACATTTCACATCTGCTTCAGTTAAGTCCTGATGTTGAGCATGGTACAGTTGTGCTTTTAAGTCAAAAAAAAGGTATATATAGATGTAGATGTATGTGGTTGTTGTTTGTGTTTGCATCAGAATAATACTGCACAGTCTGATTGCTCAGTATTGCTATAGAGAGCAGTCATATTGCACAAGTGCTGCATCTTGCTTCTGCTTCAGTAACCTTTATTCATTAATACTCCTGGATCAGTATGTTTACAGTTTGTTCAAAACTCTAAATCCTGTGGGGGGTGTAAATTAGGAATGGGCAATATGGGTAAAACCTTCCCAGTACATGTTTATTTTCTATCACAATATAGGTATGGGAATCATCATTAGAGCTGTAATTTTTCACTCTCTGTTAAACTGTTGATTGTTTCCTTGACGACTGGATTTGTCGTTTGGTCTATAAAATTTCAAAAAATGTGGATTAGTGTTTCCCAAAGCCCAAGATGATGTCTTCAAATATTGTGTTTTATCAACAATAGAAAGATATTCAGTTTACTGTGATAGAGGAAAATGGAAACCAGAAAATATTCACAATTAAGAAGCTGGAATCAGATTTTTTTTCTTTTCTTAAATCTGACTGAACTTAAGTGATTAATAATCAAAAGAGTTGGCAATTAATTTGATCATTGACAAATAATCTGTGCAGAAATCATATAAGAGTTGCCATGAATAATTCCCAGTTGAAACTAGGGTTGCAAAATTCTGGGAATTTTCAAAAGTGGAAACTTTCCATGGGAATTTAAGGGAATTAATGGGAATTCATGGGAATAAACTGGAAATTTTTAAAATTGAAGGTTGGCTTTTCATAAGGAACTTAAATATAGTTGAGGAAAGTATATTTTAGTATTTTTTTTTTGGAAAGTATATTTTAGCATAATCTTGACTTGAATATCCATGCCAATTCATCAATCACATGCACAGAGCACACTGCTTACTGCATGGCTATTGAGAGCACACCCCCTACTGGCACTGTGCATGCCTCCATCACATGCACAGAAGATTAGACTATTGAAGGCATACATTTGAGCCTGTGTACTAAACAAAGTGAAGTAAGTTTTGATGATATTATGGGGAAAATATTCTTACAATATCTTGTCTTATTTTACAGAAATCTGTTGAAAACATTTTGTATGGATGTTTTCTTATGACCTCTGTTTATATTTATGCTTGGACATAATATATTCACAGTTAGTTCCCCTAAATTCCCATTAATTCCCATAATTCCCATGGAAGGTTTCCAATGTAGAATATTTCCAAAATTTCGAGGGTAACTTCCCATGGTGATTTACAGGAAACTTTCCGGAAACTTTCCAGAAATTTTCCGCCCCTTTGCAACCTAGTTGAGACGCAGCATTTCCCACAACAACCTTCTGAGGTCTAAGTAGTAACACAGTGCATGTCAGAATTTCCAGTTTATGTTCTCCCACATGTACTGTCTATATCATGATATCACCCCCTCACACAGAATTTACCAGAAAACCTGACCAAGTCATCAAAAAGTTTGAAGCTGTAAAAATCAGAATTGAAAAAGAAACCATGACAGATACTGATCTGATCAGTTTGTCCTTGTCATCCTCCAGTGTGAACGATTGTTTCACCTCTTTATCTTAAATGCATTGTGTGGAGGATGCGGGAATGTGGAGAGAAAGCATGTATGTGTGTAAATGTGTCAGTATAACAGGTCGTGAGCGCAGCTTTAGGTTAAGTCTGTGTGTAAATGTCCATAGGCGCTGTGTGTATGTGAGCAGACCTTTTTATTGTGTGAGTGTTAATGCACGGCCTTTGTCGGTGAAAGAAACCAGGTCAGCAGAATCGAGCCCTATGGCACAACATTCAACGAAGCATGATCCACTTTGCTCTCTCTCTCTCTCTCTCTCTCTTTACCACCACCACCTCCCACCGCCTGACTTTACTCCCCATCACTCCATGCCTTCACTGTTTTAGATTCTCCCACATTTTAGTTGCTCCTGACACTGTTTTCCTCTGTGTTTCTTACTGTTCCCCTGCTCTGCATGGGTCCTCCTCAGTCAGGTTGGATCAGTTTCTGAAGTGTGTGTGTGTGTGTGTGTGTGTGTATATTCATGAGTGTATAGCACACATGATACCTGGTAAATCCCCCGGTGCCAACGAAGAGCTCTGTGAAAGCCATCACTTCTTTCTGACTGCTTCACTGTTTCTCCTAGTGGTCAGCCCACCCATCACCAAATATGCAGGGAAGCATGGAAGGGTAGATAGATACAAGAATGAAGGATGTGATGGTGGTTGAGTTTGCGTTTTAAAAGGAAAAACAGTTTGTTGCTTCAGTGACCATGACATCTTTTCCATGACGTCTCCATCTTGACTCAGAGCTGCAGGACAATAAATAATGATGGTACTGAGAAGATATCCAACATAATAAAATATATCAGGTAATGAAGAAACATTTAACAACAAAATGAACACTATATTTCAGACCCATTACTGCTGATTATTGGCACCAGAGAGTGAGAGTGATTATTGTGACTCGCAGCAAAAAGTGAGCAGCATAGCAGCGTAGACACAAGTGCCATTCTTGTTGTGACTCTGCCTGCTTGGATGCATCACGTCATGGCGTGCCAGAGGATGGCAGCCACACTAACCTCACAGCCAGAGATCAGGGCCAACATGCCCACTCTGGCATCCCACTGTAGCTCCTGGTTTATTTGCCCAGTAGAACAGGGTTGCTCTTCGACAGACAACCCTCACTCACTGCTTCAGGCTACATGCATGCATTTGCCACATGGTCTCCTAATATTTGTTTTCCTGCCTTTCCACTGATGCCAGATAACGCCATGTCTTGCTCTTGGCGTCCTCTGCGCCCTTATGGTACCAGCTTCACGCCTGAACACGTATTGACTATTTTTGGTGTCCAATCTCATGCTCCAGGTCTTTTACCTGGAATTTTCCATTTTGTACCAGTGTCTGTTATCCAGTCATGGATGTGTAATCCCATAATGTGAAGCTATCCAGTGTGTGTAAACAATATAATAATATTTCCCCCCCAGGTTTAGCTTATTAACTTCAAATCTCAGTATGATTATTTATTTATTTTTTTTATATTGTGTTTACTGCCATTTCAAGCAAGTTCCAAGTCTTTTCTTTCATATCATTGTGGCTTTGATTGCAACATAAAATTATCTTCATTATGGATTAATAAATTGTTGATTATTATGTCTATTTTACTGAACGCCATATAAATGCCCACCACAATTTCCCTGTGCAAATCCTCACATTACACACACACAAATGAGTGCATGTGTTACTTTTACTTTTTTTTGATAAATAACTTAAAATGCATTAATTAAATTACTGGCACCCATGTCTGCTATGAATGCCACAGAAAACAGTCACTGAGATCCAATAGGTGTAAAAACAAGAGCAATTAAGCACAATTTAGATAATTTTGTTCGTTAAGTATTTTAGTCACCCAGAAATGGCTATTCTGCTTTAAGAAGCGCCTGAAGGTGCATATAGAGTTTTTGGAAACTGACAGTGGTGTAAAATATACGGGACTTAGATTTAATGGGCTTAAATATGATGGTGTGGTGGTGCTTTACCAATGAGGTTCACCTCCATCCTCCATGTTCACGCTCTCAGTGTATTCTTTGGCTTTAACTCTAAAACACTGCAACACGCACAAAGAAGCTTCAAGGTCAAGTGCTTTTCCTTCCTGTATGTTTCTACATTTTATATACGACCCTAAAATAGGTGTTCATGTTTCATCGACCTCGCTTGCCTTTTTTTTGTATTTCACTCACTAGCATACCCATTCGTTATGCAGCTCGTCTCAATTTACACTTTGGGGAAGGAAGGAAGATGGATATTGCAGTGGGTTTGTTCAGGGTCCCTCTTTTCTCCTCTCTCTCTCTCTCTCTCCGGCAGTGGGATTGTTTTGGGCTTGTCTCATTACATTAGTTTGATTTTCTTTGCTTTCTGTTAATTTGTACGTACATCAGCCTTTATTTCTCTGGCTTCTAGTTTTAATACTAGTCATGTTCTGTTTGGGTGTTTCTGTTCTTCCAGTAAAACACCACCACTGGGCTTGTCTGTCTGTCTGTCTGAAGCTGAAATGTGTGTCAAACAGGGCATGTTGGGTGTTTTTATTTTTTTTGCTGTCAGTTTGAGTGTGCTCTCTCTCCTCATGACACATTATGTCGACTGCCGGGGATGCATTGTGCGCATGCATAGCTTAGTAGCCCTGTACTTGTGGTGCTTGTGGTTATTCTGGAAAACCACTTAGGCTGCGTTTAAAAAAAAAAAAAAAAAAAAAAAATCCTGCAGCATACATATGGGTTTGCTTTAGCTCCATGTCATTATGGTTTTTACCTTGACTTGGCCACAGAGCACTGCTGCTCCGCTTCGAGAACACAGTTGTCAGTGTCAAGTTAAATCAGTCTCATGCAAGTCAGTCGAACTAATAATGCTGAAAATCAATTGTCCCAGAGAGTAGCCAGTTAGATCACCAGCGATTAGCCTACTCTCCCACAGCCGTGCCTCTGTTACCACGGCAACAGAGATAGGTCAATTAGGATGGAATTCTAACAGGAAACGTCCCTTGCCTATCTCTACGTTTCCCGTTTTCCCTAATATATCTCATTTCTTGTTATTCCATAAATTAATTTACGTGACTGGTTTGTGTTGCTGCTGATATTACACTTACTCTTATATTCATCTGCAACCCACCAACTTCAACACCCACTTAATCTTGTAAATATATGAATTTATCTTTAGCTTGCATGATAGTGTGAGCAGGAAAACTGAGCTGATCTCAACATTTTGGTTGTTTATCTGCAGGGAGAGGTAGGACGGGGACAGAGAGAGAGAGAGAGAGAGAGACGCAATCTAAGCTTGACTTTGTTCAGACATCATTAGTCTGATCATTTTAAAAAAGGGTCCAAAAGGAAAAGAGGGAGGAACGGTGAGATGAGGAAGAGAGAGATTTGGTAGATCTTTTTCATCTGCCAGAGGAGTTTGCACTGATGCTCGACTCAGGGGCGTATTTAGTCATTTGGGGGCCCATGGCAAACCCAGTCACTGGGGCCTTCCATGTCCTTGTTCTGCACTGAAAAATGTTTTCTTATGGAGTCTCACAATGCTTTTGAAATCTGTTAAGGTGGGCATACATTGTGTGATTTTTTTTTTTTTGGCCCAATTTGAGCAGACTATTTTTGGGATCGGGCCGAGTCTCAGCTTAATTGTGTGTGGTGTAGTATACATAGGGTAAGGAGAAGCGATTGACACCTCACGACTAGCTCCCCATCAGCAATATATCACACAGTATACGCACAGCTTTTTAATTATCTGACAGCTTAAGTTACTAGTTACATAACCATGTTTATATGCCCTCCTCTTTTTTTTGCTCTTTTTGATTTACCTCGACCTGGATGACTGATAACCTACACAGAAATATCTATCTCTCCCCCAAAAATATTATTAATGTTTATAATAAGCTAAAAAGTGTGAATTTTTGAGGAAATTCTCTTATTTCCTCAGCTAGAAAACCCCTCAAAACTGTGCCAACAAGTTTGTTTTGCTACCTTCTTCCTGAAACAAATCTGCACATGCACAGTAACATTGAATAGTCCGTTGCATGAGAAGGGAGGGGGAGCAGTCAAAATGATCATGATATATTCAGCATTTGTATGTATTTTTTAAGCATGTGAATTAAGACTAAAACAATCATAAATGCTTTAATCAAAGAAAATCAATCAATCTTTCTGAGACGTTTGGGGGCCCTGGAAAATCTTAGCCTCAGGCAATTGCCTGTGTAAGTCCGCCCTTGGCTCTACTGCAGACGACATTTAAACACTGTCCTGTGTATGACTGGGTGTCTAGTTTTCACATTTAGCAGTGTTTTGTCTCATTGCATCTCTATGTGCGTGGTTTCGTTAGCATTGATGTGTATGTAGGTGCTCCAGTTCCTGATGAAAGTTGTTTTCTCAGCACTTCATGACAGAAAAAAACAAATGTTGTGCTTTTGTCTTCATTTCCGTCGAGTCCCGATTAAAGGTGCCTCACAGATCAACAGAGGCAACAAGATGCCTTTAACACTGTAGTGGAACTCTTAAAGTGGCACCTTGCAGAATGATTTTTTGACCGTTGACATCATGAAACGTAATGTTAAATGTAAATACAAGTCACACAACAAATGCCATATTTTGAATGGGTGTGGCTACTGTTTATGACATTATCTGTTAGAGGAATCAATCACAAAACCAGATGGATGATGGCCCCCTACTGCTAAGCAATTCCCCTGGGGAAATCCTTATTATACTGCAGCTTAATTAGCACTGATACATGGTGACGTTAGTCATGCTCAGCAGACACACTATGAAATCCAAAATACTGATAATAACAAAGCTGTTAAGTCATTTCAAAGTTGTACCTCATTTATTTTATCGCTTCTTCGGTCTGCCATTTTGTGACCTGTTATTTGGGTGAATGTCATATTTTCTACTCCGTATGTGTCAAAACAGGCTGAAAGTTTCACCTCATAGAATGTGTTTGTCACACTGTGTCACACTGTGTGGGACGGGAGGATGTACATGTGTCTCAACAACTCAGCATGAGGCTTTTCTGGGAAGTCCCGCCGTGTGCTTCTTCTGCGTGTTCATATCACTTTAGAGATTTCATCAGCAGGGTGACACGTACTTATTCTCTTCCTCCTGTCAAGCCTCCCCTCACTCCGTCTTATAGTTCGCTTCTTACCTTGTAAGGATATTTGTGCGCTTGCTTAAAATTAAATGCACGCTCAATATGAAGCTACAGCAGCCACTTCGATCTGACATGGCAACCAGCACATCTAAAACTCACTACTTAAAATGTTATAGCTTGTTTTTCTAAAAAAAATAGTGTTTTGTAGTGACATCCACATTTACAAATAGTAAAAAAAAAACATTTATTCATCTAATAATTAGGGATGCATGATCCACTTTTTGCACTTCCGATACCGATACCTGAGGTTTAGTATCGGCCAATACCAATCTGCTACCAATACAGAAAAACAGCGCAGAATTACATAACAAACTGTCTCATTGTGTGGAAAAGATGCACAGCATAGAATTACACTGAGTAGATCTGCCCCTATGTATCGGACCCATTGTTGCTGATACCAATGTAGAATTTTCTTCAATATCAGTTCTGATACTGATACCAATGTCGGATCGGTGCATCCCTACTAATACTGTAATTGTGTTTAATTAACATTTCATTGACAATTACAAATATATATTTCCTTATTTTTTTATTTAGTGCATATTTGTAAATATTTTTTACTATTATATTACTGATTCTATTTTGTCATGGCTATTGTATGTTGTTTCTTTATTACTGTAATTTTCTCTTATGCTGCTGCAGCGGGTGAATTTTCCCCAATGGGGAAATAAAGAAAATTTTGTTCTATTTTATACTAAAACAAAACTGTGATTTTTATGGATTGAGAGCTTTCGGGGTGCTGGCAGGTGGATTTTGTTACCTTTGGACAGAGCCTAGCTCGCTGTCCCCCTTGTTTCCCAGTGGTTTTAGTATTCATTTAGTATTTATTTAAAGTATTTTTTACACTGTAATAAAACAAACAGAAGTTCATGTTCAAGTAAAACTTTATCACCCTCTAGGGGAAGTCATGTGGTCGTATATGTTCTGTTTTAAACATAGACGTGCACCAACAAACATCCACACACATTCTGCACCTTGCAATGCATTGCTACTACCAAAGTTAAAAAGATGTGTATATGTTGTAGAACATCTGGAAGATGTGATGTGATTCCTTAGACAGAACAGCACATTTTTTATTTCCTTCCTTTTATTTCCTTCCTGCTTCCTTTTCTCTTCTACTTTGCCTTTTCCATCTTCACACAAATTCCCTAATTGCCTGCACTTCTTTTCTACGCTCTGCTTTTCTTCGCCCAGCTCTTGAGCTCTCACTCTTTGTCATGTTGAAAGTGTGTAGTGTCATCGGGGTGTGCAAATGCAAGCAGACAGGAGAACAGAGAAAGGGATTAGAGGAGATGAATAGTTCTTTGACTTTTGTTATGACTGAGCTGCAGACGACTCAGACGTGTTTGCCCAATAACAGGAGGACCGTGCACCACCAGGCCTTGGTGTGTGTCCCTCCCCATCTTCTCAATGACTCATTCAGAAAGGACTGAGAAATAAAAGCAAAGAGTGGAGAGCACAGAGAGCTGCGATCTGAGCCCGTCACTAGTGACACTGTCTCTTGCTGAATTCCCCCACTGTTTCAACTCAGTGTGAGGCTGTGCAGTGATCTCACTAGTGTGCGAGCACAGGAAATTCATTTTTTCTACCTCCTGAAATCCGCGTAACCTCGCAGTGTCATGCTGCCTTTTGTGTTGAATTGCATTAGAAGACAAAAAAGTCTGTTTAGTCTAGGTAGGAAAACTGGAGAGAGAGAGAAAGTATGTGTCTGTCTTTTATGCCAGTGTTTGAGAGAGGTCACATGAGAGGAACGAGAGGTCTCCGGGGCTCCATGCATTGTGCCAATGTACGTTTACAATAGGCTCTTTGGAGAGGCTTCACAGCCAGTGAGCTGCTTCATTCAGGCTTCACTGACCGGTCTGTGCCTCGCTGGGGCTTAACTTTTATCCTCTCACACTTTCTCTAAAGCTCGCCATCCAGTTTCTCCGTCCTGTCCCGTACGTTAATAGACATCAACTCGTCCATCCAGACTCTTTTCACGGCCCCCAGGGAAGAGGTGGAGTGGTGGTGGTGGTGGGGGGGTGGCGTCCACTTCACATACTGGCCTAAGAATAGTTCAGCGACTCTCTGCGAGTGAATTGCAGTGTTGTCTCTCCCTCACTCTGCATTCCAGAGTAGGAGGCCTGAATATGTTACTGCCATTACCATCCGACCCCTGTGCCCTGCTGGCCTGACTCTGTTGTATCCTAACACACACACACGCAGTGTGGTAGTCATATGTGATGTGGACTTAACTTGCTTCACTGGCTGAAGTGACAGTATAGGATCAAATTAAAAAGTAAGGTAAACGTCCTCAAACAGAAGCGCTTCTGTTACAAGGTCGAATCCTTTTTGTTCCTTTCTCCTTCGACTGTCCAACTGTCCTCCTCCGGCTTTGATCAACCAGTAATCCCCTCTGATCGTGTCTGTCCTCCCGGCCCTGGTGTCAGAAAGTAAAACAGAAAGACACAGAAAAAAAGAAGCCATTATTAATATTTCACCAGCAGCAGCACCCACTCCAGATACTCACATCCATCCACACATGTGTGCTCAAAGATAAAAGCACAGGCATGCATGCACAGAGCCTGGGCTCCTGTTAGAAATAGGACAGATTACAGATATTGTGTTGTCTTGAACATACAGCAGGCATAACTGGTCATATATAGCAGAAGATAAATGGCTAGTTTCAAGATGGCACGATTAAAGTAGATATTCTTTAATTGTGACTTCTTGATATACGGTATACTAAGAGCCATTAAAAACGCAACAAAGTCAATGTAAAATAAAATTGGATACAACTACTTTGTACACAAAAAAATGTTTTGTTTACTACCACTCATGGCTATTGAAACTATGGAGCCACATTTTTCAGCTCAAACAATAAATTAACATGGCAGACAGTACCAATCCCTGTTTTTGCGTGTGATTCGTTAGGACATTGTTTGAAAGCTTTCAGTGAGTTCTTTTGGTGATTTGAGCTCAACTGGTCAAGGCTTTAAAAACCCAGAGGTAAAATGCAAGCTGTCACAGACGGTCACCATGCCACGCTTAGCAGCAAACATGAGGGAGCAGGCCATTGGTATGCTGAGATCCGGAATGACCGAAGCGAGGGTAGCCAGGCATTTTGGCGTCCACAGATGCACTATCTCACGCCTGCAGGCACGTTATGCACAGACATAATGTGCAGGTTATGGACTGGCCGCCTTATTCCCCGGATATGAATCCGATTGAACACCTTTGGGACAATCTGGAATGCCATGTACGGCGTCGTATTCCACTGCTGGTGACGGTTGTTGATCTCCGTACTGCACTCTTGGAAGAGTGGGAAGCGATTCCAGTGGCCGAAATCAACGTGCTCATCATGTCTATGCCACGACGATCACACAAAATACTGACATTTGTAATCCATGTCGATTAATTTTTCTATTGTTGCTTTTGTTCATTCATGTTCAGTATCATACCAAGTGAAGTCGCCCAATAAATTATGAAAATTCAAATTAATATAGAAAAAAATACAATGTTGCATTTTTAATGCCTCTTAGTGTATTTTCCCAGACAAGGCCTCCTCAAATAACCATTGTTAGGGATATGTTAACAACAACCAGAAGTTTGACCAACAATGTCTTTTTAGAGGATCAAAGTGCTGTTTTAGAAAAATAGATATAAGGATATTTGTGTTCTTGATTCAAATTAGATGAACATCACACTCAAGATGAAGCTACAGCAGCCAGTTTAAGCTGAAATGGCTCCAGTGTAAAACAGCACAGTGATTTTTATGGATTGGAGAGCTCTAGAGGTGTCGGGAAATGGATTTTGTTACTTTTGGACATAACCTGATTGGCTGTCGTTTTAGTATTTTTTTTTGTATTCTATTAAGTGTTTTTTTACACTGGTCATACTGTAATAAAATAAACAGAAGTTCAGGTTCAGGTAAAAATTTATTACCCCTCTAGGGGAAGTCATGTGGTCGTATAAGTTCTGTTTTTAACATCGACGTACTCTATATGTGCACCAACAAACATACACACACATCCTGCACAATGCAATGCATTGCTCCTTGGCACGATCTTGAACGCACATATTTGGGAAGCCCCAAATTGTGATTTATAGAACATCTGGAAGACGAGGCGCTCTATTCAGAAGTGATTAGATTTTCTTAGAAGGATCAGCTTATTTTTTATTTAAACTAAAGGAAATCTATGCAGTACAATTTTAGCTCCAGTCCTTACTTATGTCTTTCAGACCTGTTGGGACCCTTGATACTGCCAAGTGGCAGGACTGGAGACCGATTTGAAGATACCACTTATTCAGACAGCGTGTCTCTCTGACACGTGTCCCACATGAAACGTAGCCCAGAGACAAAAATGCTCAGTAAGTGAAGAAAGTCAAAGCAAAGAGACAATACTCAGATCCATGATTGTCTGTCAGGCTCATGTTAGAGAACGTCTGCATGAAAGATTTCTGTTTCAGAATTAAAGTCTTTCTATGCTCACTGTATGTCTTTGTACACACTGTACATCACCTCTGTGTGCCTTAAATGTCAGCCAAAGAGCTGAAAGGGGATCTGGGATTAAAAAAAATGGATGGGAGACAGAGGTGGGGGGGTGGAAGGGAAAGGTAAGGGAAGATAATAGATATGAAAAGGAACGAGGAAAAGTGTTCCGAACAGCTGCGTCCTCAGTCTGAGCTGGGACCTGAGGGAGTGGGAGCTGTGCTGAGTGGGCATCTGCTAGATAGTTAGCGCTGGTATGGAGGTCACGCAGAGGTTACATGTAGGCTTTGTGAAGGTGTCACACGTAGGCGTCATGACTGAATGATTTATTGCGAACGAGGCATTCTGGTGGGCTTTTTCTTCACTGTGAGGGTGTAGATAGGGGGTTTGGCATAAAGTCTTATGATTCATTTTTCACTCCGGCTGGAATTATGTGACTATAGTAGCTTACAACCATAGCATCCATTGTGCTGGTATGTGATTTTGGCATGTGTGCATAAAAGTAAATATTGACCTGGGCCTGGTTTAGGATGAATATGGCAGGTTCAGAGTGAGGACACATTTTTCAAGCTAACAGAGTTACAGGAAACATCAATCATTAGGGATAATTGCCCGAGGAATAGCTACAGTTTCCGAGTGTCAGGGGCTCGCAGTAGAAGTAGAGGAGTTTTTCAGTTTGACTTGGCCAGCGTGAAGGAGTGCATGAACTGTCTTAGTGTTTGGAGACTCTCTTACCTGAAGAGGAAACTGGAGAGGTCTAACAACTGTGGAAATTACACAGATAAGATCACAGAGAAAGAACATGGCGTTGCCGAGAGAAAAATCACGACTATTGCACTGGAGAGGTATTTATGATGTTGCAGCAGTACTCTTTAATGTAATATCAGGTTTTTATTGAGCAGATTAAGGCTGGAAAAAAAATCCTTTTTTATTTCTAATAAATGTTTGGATGGAAAATCACAAAAAGCATTTTTGCTGTGCTGGCAAACCTCAAACCTCCTCTGTATGAGCTGATTTATCTGTGTTTCTTATGTAGATCGTCAACAACAACATAACAGCACTGAGTCTAATTTTAAAAGTATACCTCTGTTACTGCACAAACCCCCAAAAAAGCTTTACTGCCTCATGAAGGATGGGTATTATTATGAATATTTATTACAGAACGCATAAGGAGCTGGTGACCTCAGTCGTCTCTGCTGAGGCCCGAGATGGGACAGGAGGAGGAGGAGGAGGAGGAGGAAACAGCAGGGAGATATGGAGACATGCCACGTAGGAGAGTGAATTAATGAGGCACCAGTTCTGTGACAGTACAGTAGCTGTGTGTGTTTCTGCTGCTGAATGGATGCTAAATAATGCTGGTTTTTCTGCTTTTCACGTCTCACAGATCTTCATAATGAGTCAGTGAGCGAATGTTAAAGTGAACATGTGGTCAGACAGACATAAGCTGTAGTTTTATTGTAAATAAGTCCAAGATAAAATGTAGTAGTAGAAGGAACTATTCAATTAATATAACTCTTAATTGAAATCTCACTAGTTTCCAAGTGATTTGTATTATTACCCACCTCCACCAATAAAAACTCATGTACTTTTACAAATTAAAACTAGGGCTGTCAAAGTTAATGCTTTAGCAGAGTAATTGTGTTGTTGTTAGTTTGTAGTTTGCACTACAGTAACTCATGTACTCGTGTATGTATGTATATACGTGTGTGTGTGTGTATATAAACATATATACATAATATATCCATATGTATCCATCATACATACATATACACACACATATATATTGTCCATAAGATGAGTCCCACTTATATTTCATATTTGTTCCCATATATTATGCAATAAAAAAATTTCATTCATTTCATTAATGCTTTTTTTTTTTTTAAAACGAAGCAGTGTTTGTTGCCAGTTACACTCCTCTTGATTACATTTTAAAAATGAAAACTGGTCCTCTGTCAGCCTGTATTTGACTATTTTGATTGTCTGTAATAACAAAGATTTTTGTGTTTATTACCTCTGAATTGTTGGAAAAAATAGACATGTAGTAAAGAAAGTAGTTATTTGAAGGGCAGGTAAGATGTTGGACAGGAGCAAAGGTGAGGTGTGATTATTGTTAGGAGTGAACTTCAAGAGGGAGGTGAGTCTAATTAGGATGAATGGAAATGTTTAACAATACCCCCCCACCTTCCCAGCGGTCGCTACTCACCAACTTCCCTTCTCCTCCCCATCTCCCCTCTCTGGCTCCCTACCCCCAACATCCCTCCTGCCTCAGGACTTTAGTTCTCAGCTAAAGACATTTTAATAGCTTCCTTTTCTAAACAAACCAGCTGCCAGAAGACCTGATAGTATCTCTGGCTCAGAGCGCCTCCTGCAGGTCATTCGTTAAAGTCGTGGCAGTGAGGGCAACTCCACTGAGGTGAGGAGACTGGCATCCCGTCATCCTCCACATATCCTGTAGGGTCCAGTTGTCAGCACCAGATGGCGTCGGCAGTGTGCTGTGGCTCTGGCTTTCCTGTTTACTGCTGCAGGGAAAGAGCTCAGTTATTACACAGGCTTCAGGGTCACAGCACCATCTTGTTTCAATAAGACCACAAGTAAATCAGACAATGTTTCTGTGGCGTTTGCATCAGTGGGGCGATCAAGCCAGGTGCTTATATTTTCCTCCATTGATCAGAAAATATCTGCCCTCAGACCACAAAAAAATCACAGAAACAGCCATAGTACAAAATCATGTCTCTAATAAATTCGTAGTAAGACAATTTCTTTATCTTGGGTCATACAGAAATAATTACTAGAGTACCTGATGCTCCATTTAGACCTTAGCCTGTCTTCCTGTTTGTGCAAGAGACAATGTGCGGCAGTGTTGCATCTGCAAGCTGAGGTTTTACTGAGAACACACATCAGGATGAGTTTGAGACAACATTAACAACACTAGCAACAGCCACTGCAAATACAGAGTAACACCCTGAGCTGCAAACTCAAGTCCTCTGAGTGCTCAGAGAAACATCCTCATCCATCTCATGGCTCTGAAAGTTTGCAGTCTCCAGATTTCTCCTCTCGTCTTGAATTATTTTTTCTTCTGTTCAGAGAGAAACTCAGTGTTAGAATAGGGAAGTAGTGCAGCCAGCAAGAAGTTGACCCCATGTCCCTCTTGTTGCTCTGTGAGTGCCAGGGGCCAAACTGTTGTTCGCTGAGAACCCAGCACCCTTGAGTGACAGCATCCTTCCTGTTGTGGTCACCATGGGAACGGGAGAGTGTTTTCCCAAGTAAACTCATCGAAGCTCTGCACCACATCAAACACCGCTGCCATGAGTCAGCCTGCAGCACTACAGGGAGTCTAACTATAGCAGAGCTAACTGCTTACAAGGCAGTGTGCACTGTGTGGTTTCCTACTCGGCCTAGTTTGCAGAGGAATTTGAAGCCAATAGACCGGCTGGTGTTTGTCTTTTTTGTCCAAATAGTTAACCTGCACGCGTATGCAGAATGCACACATCGCGTCAAAATCTGCAAATCTAGCGTACGTAGCCATCACTTTGTCAGCGTCAGTGTTGTTCAGCAGAATAACAGGAGGATTAAAGCGGCTGAGGCTGTACAGCTGGAAAACATTAACCCCAGAAATGATGGCAGCAGACCGACATATACACCCCAATGATGTCATCCTTCACAGAGGTTCAGCCTTACACACAGCTGAAGCCCTCTCACACAAGGAAGACACAAAGCTACACACAACATATTTAACTGGTGCAATTGGTAAGGAACTGCTACAGTCTGAATTTGTAAGAAAAAACAAAAGAGAAAGTAATAAATTAGCACGGCCCCTTTCTCAGCTCATAGTGTTTGTTTTATCTGGTTTTCATCAGATCAGCAGAACTTGCAAGACTATAAAGTCTCTGCTTGTGTTTTACTCTTAATTGTTAACCTATAAAATGAATGATAGGCCTACAAAATATGTGGCATTGCTGTAAATTAGCAGCACTTTGACCAGCTAACATTGAAATGTTGACATGTTAGTGTGTGAGTAAGAACAACAACTACTTTAAGGCAACTTCAACTTGATATGGAGTATTTTTACATGGTGGTATTACGACTTTTACAAAAAAATAAAGTATTGAAATACTTCTGTCATGTTCTATGATTGGAAATGACAGGTAAGCATAGACTTTAAAAATATGGAGAATAATATACATACAGTCATTAATCTATAGCCATTTTTTCATGTTATTCACTGTAACGGATGGATATTTTTAAGCTTTTCAAGAGTTCCAGAAAAAATAGCAGGTACTTACCCAATGTTCTCCATTTCCTCAAACAAATAGCAGGCAACATTTATGGAAGTAGACTACACTTTCGTATCTGTTGCTTTTCAGGAGAATATTTGAAGCATTACCAGAGATAACGGATATAGTGTTTGGTATTTAATATGCATTGTAATCATAGAGGTTTGTACTTCAGTGTCATTGTGTGATTTATTTATTTTCCTAACCAACTCTAACTTGAGGACAGGCGTCTTGGGAGCTGAGATGCCTCCAGCATCTCTGTTTCTCCAACCACTGAGGGCGTGTCAGCTTCCATGTTCCCTTCCATGGAAGTAGAGTTTTAATCACTTCTTCAACGCCTCATTTTCTGAAAGTTGCCTCGGGTATTTTGCTTTAAATCTGCCTCTCCCCCTCTTTTTGAGAGGCGAATTGGAAAAAAAATGACAAACAACAAACTAATTGTAAACCCCTTGTGGCTCTGCATTAAGACTGCACTGTTTTATTATGGCAAAAGTGCAATCAATTTTGATTTAATTAATGACTGCGACACATAATTTGTAACATCAGTGTGACAGACTTGGAGATCTCCTAATAACAAACAGATATGTTTCCTTTACTTTGAAATGTGCAGTTATTTTACATTTGGACATAATAATTATGTTTTAATGTTTGCTGTATGTAACTGCTGCTGTGTTGGCCAGGACTCCCTTGGATAAGAGATCTTGCACTCTCAATGGGACTCACCTGGTTAAATAAAGTTAAATAATGTTTAGGTAAAAACATTTTGGATATTCAGTAAGAGGTTCTGCTCCTGCTTTGTGTCATTTTATTTATGGCAGTGTAGCCACAGCTTCACTATATCACTGCCACCCTCTGTCACATACCAACCAGCCCCCAACACACTGTAACGAATTTAAAGGGTGACACATACAAATGCTCTATAATGTGCGTGGATGCCACATCAATTAAATTCTACTATTTAATTTACATGGTATATCTTGTCATTGTCTCTCACCGGATGATGGAAGCATTTAGTGATGTGTTTATATTTGGATGAAATCGTACTCACAGCAGCCAGCATCATGATATAATCTGTGTTTGAACACGGCGTGAAGGCAGACTGAGTGAATGGGAGCGCAACATCAAGCTAGCTGTGGAACATGGGGACTTTGCTCGTGACTACAGGGCCTGTCTGAGTCTGTGTGGGCACATTAGCATGACAGGACCATTGTGGCGGCCTGGCATGCAAACAAAGCCCATCTCTGTGGTCCTCTGTGTGTTTTAGCTGCTGCTATCTATCAGGCATGTTGCACTGAAGAGCCTTTAGTGGTGGTGGAGGCGTTGGATGGGGAGTGGGGTGGTGGGCGTGGTAATCCACTTTGAACATTGCACTGGACATAGGCACTGTCATCGCCTCCTGTGTGGGGTCCATTAACATTTGTACGCTGTGTGGGAGAGAAGTAGCAATTCTGTTTGTGAGTGTGTCTTCCTGTGTGTTTGTGTGTGTGTCGTGCTGTTTATATTTAGCCACGTAAAGCATTATAATAATGAGCGTTTATGTGGGTGGAGGGGTGGGTTTTTTGCTGTCACATTGACATGGACACTAATGACCTTAATCATGACCTAACAACATCTCCATGGTTACCTCCTACTCTCTGCAGGGAGCTGAGAGTGTGCAGATGTAATTGCCTATACATTATGCGTCACTTGACTATAGATCTACCGACAAACAGCCAAGCTAAATCATAATGTATTATGAATGCACCATTTAACTCTTTGAGTGCCAGCACTTTTATAAAACCGAAAGTGCCTTGTGCCAGTGCTTTTGGCCATTTTGATTCACTTTTAAAGACCCACAGAATATTTTGTACTATGACTGTGAAAATACTAAATAGCTCAAATGGAAGAGAATACTCTCTATTTCATCATGGATAAAAAAAATTGTTTGCACCTTGTTCTATTCTTGTTTTATCTGAAGTTGAGTAGAGACTAGTTTCACTAAAAAGACCACTTTTTTCCCAGATTCCGATCTCTGATCCTGACGCCTCCACTTCCTGCTTGGATCTCTTACCCCTTTTCCACCCAAAGGAGCTTGGTGCGTGTTCAGTGCTGATGCTAGTGCTGGTGCTTAGTTGGTTCAACTGGCGTTACTCCTTAGCACCGGTCCCTTTTCCAGTCAGAGCCAGGTCATTACGTCATTGCATAATGTCAGTACATTACAGCATTTTTGCTTTCACTCGGCAAAGCTTGTGCGGTCCGAAATCAAAACAAGTCTCGATGCTGGTGCCGTTCCCATGGCTGTTCCTGGATTTACAAGAAATCCAGAGCTGAAAAAACAAGCTGTTACTGGCTAACCGTCTTTGTCGTAATTGCTTTGAACGCTGACTCCGTTTAAGAACAGATTGTATTGCGGCTGTGAGAGAGATGGAGGTCACCTATTAGGCGGACACATACATGATCACGGTACTGGTGGGACACCATTGTTCTGGATTTCAGCGAGAAATAGTTTGTGCAAAACTTCTGTGTGTCCTGGGAGTCCTTTCAATACATTTGCAATCGAACCAAGCAGTATTTACTGGTGTTGTTGGTTGCAGTAACCCCATCCAAGCCCCTGACGTAATCGGTGCTTAGCTCAGGACCAGCAAAGACTTGGTGCTTGCCTGACCCCAGTTTTAAGCACCATGGGCTGGTGCTTAGGCTGTGGAAACACAAAGAACTGGTGCTAAGCCAGGCTCCGGCTCCGAACAAGCCCTGGAACCACCCTGGTGGAAAAGGGGGATCTGTGGCTTATATTGTCTACATATATCTATATCAAGGAAAATAGACACCAGCACGGACATCCAATGATTCACAGTTTCTTATAATACTTTTATTTTATTCTTTTATTTTCCTCTTTTGTGTGTCCTGTTGGTTATTTGGACAACCATTTTGACAACCCTGCCCATACCTTTGGGCAGGGTTAGATTGATGGACAGTCGTCTTGGCCTGTCACATTCAATTTATTGTGCTTGTCTCTCCATCTCCTCCCCACTGAACAAATTAAATTAACTTCCAGTGATTGACAAAGATGGTAAAGAACGGTAAACCAAACTCCAGGCTCCAAAGTGTCCCTTTACAAACCTCTGGGTGAAATCAACCACTGTTTTGGATAACCGCTGGTTCGTTAAGTGGGACTGGCATGAAGGAAAAAGGGAAATTTTGTAATGAAAGAATGATAATTTCAAATTGCTGCAAAACATATGAAAAGCATTTGGTACTCAGAATACACATTTCTTTATTTCTTCCCTCACACTGAACATAAAATAATAAGAATAAAGCAAGACCAGATGTTTACAGTGACATGAGGACAATTAGAGTGGTTTAAGTGTTTGTTATTGGCACTCAGAAGTGATGCCATGGATTTTTTTTAACTTGATATACTGCTGTCTGTCCTGGGCCAAAGTCACTGGAATTTCATGTTACCACTCCAGTCCCAAAACTCTGCATGCATGCTTCATGTGTAAAGCCGCCCACTCTCCACTTTCCATTTCACTTTCACTACACTTTCTGTTCAATCGTGCCTCTCACCACTCCCCTACACTCTCCCTGGAGCTGCACACACTCTGCCAACCTCCACTCTAGAACAAACACATGCTTATGCACTAACGGACACATTTTTATTAAAAAAAAAAAAAAAAAAAAGTTTATTTTACAAAATCAGAGCGCGGGATAGCGTGTCTGCACTTTATGTGTCGTCTTCAGTGCAAAAACCACAAATGCACAAACACAGCCAGCAGAACTACGACTTGAAAGGACTGATGTGATTGGGAGAAAAATGCTGAGTGAAATGAGAGTGCTGCAGAATGGAAAAAAAAATGATATCGGTTTGTGTGTGTGTGTGCGTGCATGCAGCAGCTGGTTTTGGTCAGCTGACGGCTACTGCAGGCTGTGATTTGTTGGGTCAGCTGGGCTGGGCTGAACCATGCACAGCTGCAGTCAGTGTGTGTGTGTGTGTGTGTGTGTGTGTGTGTGTGTGTGTGTGTGTGTGTTAGAGGGAGAAAGAGAGAGAGGGAAAGAAAAAGAGAGGCATGTAAGGCTGCCAGTCTGTAAGCTCAGCAACATTAGGAGCTGGAGGCTGGAGAAGAGCAGTGCAGGAAAGAAACAGAAAGCTTGCAAAGCAGGGCTGGTCGAAGTGCAGTGAGACAGGAGAGGATGGAGTCTCAGTTTTCCTACAGGGCTTGAACTGAACACAGCACTGCTGGCTGGACCAGGTGCTGAGTGGACTAGACTGGAACGTGTCAGCAGGGCAGACACTTGAGCTCAGGTTGACTGGGTTAAACAAGGACATTCGTTCAGGTATAGCAGGTCTATATTGCTGGACGGGTTCAGGCTGGACTTAGAGTGGACAGCAGTGGATTATGGGTTGTTCGGCCAGTGTAGTCCTGCTCCTGCGCTCAGTGGGCGGTGCCGACTGCGGCCACATGTGTACACGACAGGACCAGATGTCATTGGATGCTGCCACTCCCACCCTAGAGGGTTACACCTCTACCGCCTCACCTCTGACCATCATCGTCATGGTAACCTGCTCTTCCAACTCCTCTTTAACTGTAGGCTTTCGACATAATGCGACATAATGTGTTGACAGATGTGTGAACGATGGTGTCATATTTGGATGTGCATGAGGGTAATAATAATTTTGTGTATTTTAATTACAATGATGGATGGATGGATGTCCTGAGCCAAAAGGTAAAATAAAGTTCTACCATGTGTATCAATGTTCTTTTCTTAATTTTGGCATCCTGTTTTGTTTTCTCTACATCTCATCAGGTTTTTATTTCACTGCTGCTTTTTTTTTCTCTGTGGCTGATAGATGATCAGTGATTGGGGCCGGATTGTTTCCCTTCACAGATGAGAGGCAGAAGGATGGAAATGGAGAGAGGAGAATGAAGGGGGGGAGAGGGGTCAGACATAAGGAATCTAGTTTCTGTGGGAAAAATCAGCTTACTCTGCATTTGGTCAACAGAGAAGATGATAAAAATAGCTATTCAAACAGAACCATGGATTTTATGGTGCAGAGTGATTTGACTGTGTGAATGAAGGAATCACTGAATGAATTACTTAAAAGTGCCCATTTGTTTCTCCTTACTGACATTTCTTTTCAGTATAGTCAGTACATCTGTTTGGTATCTGTATCCTCTAGTGTCGGCCAGATTTTTATTCCCTGAAAGACCATGGTTTCTGTAAACCCAGTGGAAAAAATGTTATAGTTTTGGCAGTGTGGGATCTTTCACTCACCCCTCCTGTTTCCCCTTTCTTTCCTCCCCCAATCAACCTCCCGGTGCCTGGTTTTCTGGATTCTGTGGCAGACTAGAGTCATAAGAGATTACCCTGCAAAATCATGTTTGCCTGCTGATTCTTGTTCTGTAAGTATAATAGCATGTGCTGATATGTTCAGGCCAGGCTGTGCTGGACACTGGAGCACTGACTCTGCCTTTAGCATGACATATTTCCATGTCAGTGAGTGAGAGATTCATCAGCGCAAAAACAGTCACAGTGTTTCTACAGTTTTAATGGCTTAAAAGCTATAATTTCAAAATTCAATCATGTTGGGAATAGTTAAATTTGTTAGTCATCTTTTCTTTATTTATCAAAATTCGTACTTCTCATTGACAGCCAGCTCTTGCAGCAACACCACTGCTGTATCCAGGAGGGATATGTCAAGTTTCAAAAGGTTTTTCTGACATATATTGTATTCGGTGATCATGTAGGGAGTCAGCAGGAAATTTGGATAATCAAGTGAAAAAGTACAGCTGTCTGTCGTCTGTGTAAAAAATGAATATCATGTAAAAATCTATTATATGACTAAGCAATGCAGCATGCAGATAGACAAATGTAAAGGCCCAAATGCAGCTTTGATGATAAAAATAATCATTCACAACTCACACTGTATGTGCCATCTCCTAACTGTGGTCAGGAAATTTCTTGAAAAGTTGATTTGTGGTCATGACACTGTCAACACAACAACTTTGGTAAACAGAAATGTTTGGATATTCTTTTTCAGTTTCAGAATACTGTTTGATCTAGATGGGGTTTCTTCAAAAGTTGTTTAATATTTCAGATCCAAACTGAGTAAGAATAGTACTCTGGTCTGTGTGTTGTCTTTTATTTTAACAAGGACTTCCATGAGGATTTTGACTGCCAAAAGAGGCTTATTGTAACCACGTCTCCAATCAAGGTATAATAATGCAACACAGGAGTTAGCGGTCAGATGTGCGGCACACCATGTTTAGAATGCAGCTCTTCCTCCTGTTTATTTAATTAATCCTTGAGAAGATGAGAGATCGTTTTCGAGAACACCTCTGGATCAAGTATTTATCTATCTAGATGTGTTAGTTAGACGGTCACCACAAAAACTGTGAGTGTTCTGGATGATGGCAAGAAAGTTTGAAGTGTTCGTTTCATTTTTTATCACTACTCAACACGTCACATTGGCTTCAAAAATTTTCATCACAGTAGCGCCTCCTCTTAGAAGTATGAATCCCCATTAGTCCCACTATGTCGCTCCGTAGAACTTTCATTGCTCTAATGATGCAAAGCAGATGCCTTCTGTCTGTTTTCTTCGCCTCTCTGCTGTCCCAGTTGTCCCCCTATCTCCCCCTTTCTCTTTCTCTCTCATACTCCCTATCAATCTTTCACACTGTTTCTCTTTTCCAGACTCCCCCTCACTGTTTTTGTCACATTTTCCTCACATCTTTCTTCACATCAGGATGATAAGCCCTTAAATCTGTGCTCTAGGATGACAAAGACCAGCTTGTGCTCATCAAGTGTAAAGAGTTGAACCCTGTTATGTCATTCCATCTCTGTTTTCAACTTATTCTGCTCTTTTTTTCATTTTCTGACCAATCCAGACACATCAGCCTCCTCTCCCTGTGTTTCACTCTCTACTTCATAGTTATGCTGGAGGGAAGCCATGCTATGAGCCGCCAGTCTAGCGCTCTATTTGTGCCCACCACACAGCTGTAGTTTACCAACATCAACACCCACTCTGTCTCACCCCTGCTAAGAGGGAGTGACACAGAAGGGGGGATGTTAAAAGGGATGTTTAATAGGGTGAGAACAAGGGATCAGGGAGGAGACAGAGAGAGAATCAAAGGAAGAAGAAATAAAGGAGTGCGCTGCAGAGCATGTTTGATCAAATGAGGAAGCGAGAGAGGGATGGATGAACGGAAGGATGGAGGCAGCTGCAGAGCAGAGGATGGATGGAGGGAGGTTGAGCTGCAGACGTTAAATGGGTTTGAAGGAGCGCAGTGCTAAGAGCATAATTATGATTCACTGTCTCGGATGCAGAACATCAAAGAGTTATTAATGCTTATTAAATCAGGAAAACGTAAAGTAGATTAAGCTTAATGCTTTACTTCGAAATGTCTTGTCCTGGTAGACTTGCAGCTTGCTGCGGCGCTCACTCATGAACGTTCGAGTCGCAGTCATGAGACGTACTGTAATGTCATCTCTGATGCTTCCTAAACCACAAGACACTGTGCCCATCACATGTGAAACTGCTTTTGCTTTTGCACTTTAACCCTTAAGGAACATGCCACTGTTGTTCTATAACGCTATAATAGTATATAATAGTAATATAATTCTATAATATAATGCTAACAAAATGGCGACGCGCACCAGAGCGATTGAGTGCACGCCCAAAGATGAGAGAGGTATGTATCAACTCGTCTAAGAACAGGGAAGAATATATTTCAGTATAGAACAACGGTGGCATGTTCCTTTAAACCTGGCTGTCACTTCACATCACTTGACCAAAACCACCTGCCATTAGCTGATGTGAGCACCACATACTATAAACATAGCATGTGCTACTGCAGATTTTTAAAGAGATTAGCCTTGTTCATATACAACATCAAATTTCCAAATCAAATCAATCACGTGCTTTAAAAATAAAAAAGCAGCAACGTATATTCACATTTAGCACCCAGTCAGGCAGATTGTTCACAAAAGTTTTGATAGAAAATAGTTTGTGTTGTTCCAGAAACAGTGTCCCCATATAGTCTTGATAACCCACAGATACTGCTGTAAACACTTCATAGGATAGGATATTTTTTTATTCATCCCCCTTGGGGGAGATTCACTTGCCATAGCAGCATAAACAAGTTATGGTCAGGAATACACCACAAATGAAATAATACAATTAGTAATAAAATAATAATTAATATTTACAGAATGTACTAAACAAAGAAAGCATAAAAATAGACAGTAAAAATTGGTTGTGCAAATTAGTTATTGTTGCACAGTATTTTGCTAACAAGTGTGTTGTGATAACAGTTGTGTTCCTACTGATTTTTTTATGCTGTGAGCACCACAAATTATGTTCTGTTCACCCCCATTGCAAAATGTGTACAGATAAATCAAAAATCTGTGTATCTTGACCCCTAGAGGCACAGAGTGTGACACAAGATGGGGGTTTTTTTTGCGTATACTGTGTGGGTGATGGGTAAACTGGCCCTTTTAAAGTGGAATAATGCAGTGCATTGATTTTCTCTGTGACGTGACATGTGATCCATTAGTCTTCCCAAAAATCCTAATGGTATCTTATGTAATGTGTGTTAACAGCAGGTGAAGCTGTTTGTTATATCACCAGGAGCTGTTTCCTCTTATACAGATCTCTGTTCTGCTCTGAGGTTTAATCTGTGTGTGTGTGTGTGTGTGTGTGTGTGTGTGTGTGTGTGTGTGTGTGTGCGTACAGGCAGATACAGATACAGCGTACATATTAGGTATTTATATTGTTGTTGTTTATATAAATGGGAATGCGCATCAATAAATGTTTTGATTTGGTCTTTTTATTTTGAGTTTTTTATTCAGCTTTATGCGCTGTAAGCTGAAGGTTTGTGTTTTATGTGTGTGTGCTGGCTGGTGGTGCACTATTGATGCTTTTGGACAGAGGAAGATCAGATGCAGAAAGTTTGACTTTGAGTGTGTGTGTGTGCACATGATAGCGTTTAACTGTCTGTTTGTACAGTTAGTATTGTGTAACGTGAAAAAAATGTCTGTAAACTGCTACCCTTAATGTGTGTTGTACATACTGTGTCTGAATTGTCAGAACGTTGGGGATTTTCAGTGTGTTTGTGTGTGGTTGCATTTGTGCTGAATTGTGTGTGTTGGACATCAGACGTCAACTTCCTCTACATCCACGTGCACAGACGCAAACTCACAAACCCTCTCAGTGTAAGTTCTGCTTCTGATAGGGCTCACGCCTGCAATGTGTGTCTTGTTTAGTTCACTTTTATTGTAACATTATCCGTTTGATTCTCTCTGGATAGTGGAGGTTCTGCTGCTTTTTTGTGTGTGTATAACATTGTACACGCTGAATTCTGCTCAAAATGAGCTTCAGGAGTAAAATCACCTTCAGGAGGAAAATAAAGAGCAAACGAGTGCGATCGGACTTTACCCGGCTGAGTATTGTACGTATTTGTACTCTATATTATTACCGCTATTAATCATGTTGCTCCAGCTCACTATCAGTGAGTTACACATGTTGATGCTGTCAATCATAGTCATAATGGTGATTTACAGAGCTTTAAAGACCACAGTCAGTAGCCATCATACAGTGATATATAATGTTTTTTTATGATATGTGTGAGCTCTATTTCCTCTCCTTTTAAAGGCTTGTTTGTTACACTACACTGAGACAGTCTCTGTGACAGGAAGATGCAGACAGAGGTGAATACTTTGAAGCTGACACATTAATAAATGATGTGTGTGTTAATGATGTACACCTCAATGAGTTTCCACTGAAAACTAACTCTGACGTCACATGGGTCACAGTGTACGTTTAAAAACCTCAAGCTTTTACTTCCTGTGTCTCATGTCATTTACTTGCTTATGATTTGGTTTTTTATTTTAATCATTTGACAGTGAGCTCAAAAAACAACGGTCGCTGCTTTACAGGTTTGACACGGAACAAAAAATACAATACAAAACTGTTGATGGAGTATAAATGGCACTGACGGTAACAGTAGCACATTCACAGCACACAGTATGGGTGGTAAAGGCAGTACTTCTTAGACTGATGGCTGTCCTAAAACATAGATCACTTCAGGCTGAGTTACAGTCTTGTTTCTTTCCTCTCTTCTCTCTTGGTTGTGAGCCAAGAGGTCTGTTGTGACTGTTAAAGAAGCTGTGGTGGGTTGAGGCTCAGGCCTGCACTGCATGCTTGTGAACCAAACGAGAGATCTTTACTTCCTCTGCCCTCCCCACCACAGCCTGCTCCAGCTCTCGCTTTGCTGCTCTGTTGCTACTCTCGGAATGACAGAGCTGTAAAACACATGTTGAAAAGGGATTTTTGTGTGTGTGTGAGACTCATTGATACATAATGCTCGAACATTGTTTTAAAAAGAGAAAGTAGAGAGAGAATAGTGTGAAACGCGTTAATGCCGTGTGGTTTATATACTGAGCGGGTTATGGGAATCGGGGCTTTTCATACAGAATTATGTGTTTTCATGTCTGAGATCAAAAAAATATCAGTCTGTTGGTTTAGTGCTTATTGATGCTTTCATTCACTGAAAAAGCCACCTGTATCATATCTGTATGTCGATGTGTGTGCAGTTAAATGAAGCTTGTATATAATATTCTCTTTTTAATCTCAGTTAATTTGAACTCAGTTTATGTATTTTTAGGTGTGGTGTGTCACACAGCCTCACTTCAGCTGTAGCGCTACTTCCTCTACGATTCTTTTCGGTCCTAATGATGTCATAGCAAGACACTGGAAATATCAGGACTGCAGCTGTATTTTAATAAAACATAGATGCTCAGTTCCTGAACACACTTGTATTTTTACTGTGCCTTTTTTCTGCTTTCACAACATCTGGTATTTGTATTTGTTGAAAATTGCTGTATAAGTGTTAAATAAAGACCTTTTTTATAGAATATAGCCTAGTATTAGAAAATATTACTCAACAGAAAAAAAGTGACCACCAACTTTCAATACTTGATACTTTTTCACACTTGTTATTGAGTTATTGACATCCAACAAGTGAATACTGATCGAGTGTCTCTGTGTTTCCATTTGCAGCAGGAGAAGCCGAAGCTGATTGATCCTCTTGACTATGAGACCGTCATCTCTGAACTGGGGGACGAGTTGAAAGAAGACCCTCTCAGAGATCTGCTCCTGTTCCCCGATCATGATTTCTCTGTAAGTATGGCCACAGGTCCCCCTTTTCGCCTAGGGCCCCCAAATACTTTGAAACGGCCCTGGTGAACCTGGTGGCTCTGTGGTTAATGCAGTTAAAATAAGAAGGTTTAAATGTGAGTCCTGGTTGACCTGTGTTGACTTTCACAACCAGTGCAAATGTCAGTTCTTAATTTGACAATAACACACATTTATTCACACTAATCACGCATGTTGAGCATTGCAGCCTTTTCATTACAGTCAACAAATTATTCTCTCCGGCTCCCTAGCTCTTTGTTCATTAGTACCTTCATTACCATGCTAATGTGTTTCTGCACATGCAGATCCACTGCACATTAAGATGACCTAATTGGCTGCTTGTAGTTAAGGGAGAGGTTGGCTCGAGGAGTTGTGGAGTTGTAACATTAATGTCTGACTCTGCTGGCTACACAATCACCTCTGATTTTCTTTGTCTCTGTGTCAGTGCATGAAGATGCAGCCTGGTTTGGCAGAGTGTTTCCTGATCTGCTTCTTTGCCATTTGGTTTTTTGAGCTCAGTGCTCCAGTCGTCTGATTGGGTCGTATAAATCAAAGCTTGTCTCAGTTCACGCACAAAGATCTTTGATCACGAAATATACTTTGTGTAATTAAAGCTGCTTGATTCATTTGTCTAGTCAGTGCGGAGAAAGCCACAGTAATACATATCAAGAGATTGATCGAATCATTCATCTCCACTGTAATCAAACTGCCCAGAAACAATTTCAAGAGGAAGGAATGAAATATCACATCAATATACTGAATATGCTTTTGTGTGTCCTCGAGGACTGTTCTTAGACACAGCACACAGTGCTTCAAGCTAAAGTCTCACATCACAATGACGATGTCAGAATGAGGATGTTAAGCAAGTATAATGTTCACCATGTTTATCATCCTCGCATGCTAAAATTCACTTTTTAGAAATAAATGCAGCAACCATCTGAGGCTGAGGAGAATGTCATTTGTTTTGCAACTGTCCAGTCTTAAATGGAGGTGAAATTTTTGGTATACAGTAAGGATACTTTGCTAGATGTTAATCAAAAGCAGTGTGTTGGGCCTCAAAGAGCCTCCAGAAGAGCTTGAAAGTAGAAATCTGTACAATGTCTTTTGATGTAGGCTGTAGAGCTTTATTTTTTTTAGGTACTGTATATGTAAGTGGTGAACAGAAAGAAATACTTTTTTTTAATTTTTTTTTTTTTTTAATTGTACCCTGAACAGAGTGATTGGCTTAGATTAAAGCACATGATAGATGAATCATTTCCTATTGATCTGCCCAGATCCTCACACCCACACTTACGAAATATGATATTATTAAATATTATATATCATTTGTTAAATAGGCAGCATCTCTGCTTTTTTTTCCTGGTGTTTGAGGTTTTTTTAATTTTGTGACACATATGACATCTTTTGAACAAATCAAAGGACATGTTATACAGTATATTAATACCTTCTATATATGTATATATACAGTATCATGTATAATCACCAGAAATCACTGGTTTGACATTATTTATGTATAATTTTTTGTTGTGGCATTTTTAATTTACATTGCATATATCATTCTATATTTGTATTTTTTTACTCTGCTTCACTTTGTTCCGTCACTGTTAGTTGTTATCATTATTGCAGTCACTGTTTTGTTTGTAACTTGGGGAGTTTTGTTATTAGCACCTTGGTCTGCAAGAAACAACATTTTTGTTCCTGTATATGACAATAAATGTACTGAAATTTAAATTTTTCATGTTAATGTGACCCTTTATCCCTCCAGGTATCCACGGTGCCTCAGGAGAGACGCACTCTCAAGTCGACGGTTCCTGAAGGAGCAGAATTACAGGCTGAATGTCTGCTGGTCAGACAGGTAAGGTGTGTGTGTGCGTGCGTGCGTGCGTGTGTGTGCGTGTGTGTGTGTGTGTGTGTGTGTGTGTGTGTGTGTGTGTGTGTGTGTGCGCGCGCGCGCGCGTGCGTCTGTGTGTGTGTGTGTGTGTGTGTGTGTGTGTGTGTGTGTGTGTGTGTGTGTGTATGTGTGTGAGAAAAACATTTCGGTTGGTGGTGGTTAGGTTTGTCAGTTTAAGCTGTTCTTAATATAGGAAATCCTGATACCAGTGGAGTGGTTTCAACATGCGTCTAAAATAAACCAGATGCATGTGCATAGTGTGATGTGTGTCTACCGTACCTGTGTGTGTGCGTGTGCACGTGTGTGTGAGTGTGTGCGTGCGTGCGTGCATGTGTGCATGTGTGGGCTTGAGTTATCAGATATGATTTCTCCACTGAGCTCCTGAGATCATGTCTGGTCAATCTGAAACGAGACTTGAATATACGGAAACTCCCCAGACAGTGCTGTCACAGCTCACTGGAAACTTATCTGACTGTCCTTGTGTTTATGCGTGTGCGTGGGTTTGATACTGTGACTGATAATATATTTTGTCCGTTTATAGTTTGTGACGTTGTTATCAAAAGATCAAGATCTTTCTAAACAAATAAAATAAAAGAATGAAAAAAAGAGGATAAAGAAAACAGCAGCGCAGCATTCAACAAGCAGGCACACAAGAGGATGTGAAACGATGTGTGTGTGTGTGTGTGTGTGTGTGCGCGTGTGTTTTTTTTGTGTGAACTTTTTCAACCCATGAGACATGATATTAAACTATTAAGATGTAAAATATCTTTATTTTCAGATTCCTTGGGGACATACACTCAATTCAATTCCTTTTTCTTTTTTTTTTTTTCATAATTTAGATAGAAGCCCAGCCTGCACATCACACCTCACTCTGCCTGGCTGCACTTTCACTATAGTGTAGTGTAATGACAAATATGTATCAACTACTGTATGTGTGAACTCATGTGTGACCCTGCTTAAAGTTACTTTGTTGACCTCCCCTAAGAACACTTAGCAGAGGTCAAGGAACAGGGCGTACTTATGAATTTATAAGTACGCCCTGTTCCCTTGTTCTGTATGGCATTCATTCATTGCTTTGAGCTGTGTACTTGAATCTCATCCTGTGTTGCAGACTGAAATAAAAAAAGAAGCAACCCTTGAACATCTGAATCAATGAAGTTTATTGACTAGAATCTTGTGTAGTTAAAGAACCTGTGGAAATTAATATCCTGACATAGAAAATTTCCACGACAGTAGATGTCTTCATTGTCTTCAGCTGCCTCGGGTCTCCCAGAGAGGCCATCATTTTATCAAGTAAATATTTAATTATATTCAACTTAATCTCCTTCACTCTACTTCCTCCAGGCCTGCAAGTATTACAACTCAGAGCTAAATGTGGTCCAGTTCAAGTATGACGACTACGCTGGAGACTACCGTCTGCTGCCCAGGTAATACACATGGTCATGACCCTACTGTGTCTGTCGGTATGAAATTTAAAGGAATAGTTAATCATTTTGGTGGATACACTTCATTTTCCTGGGCAGAGTTTTCCCCATTTTCTGTTTTTATTCCTCATAAGGTCTTGAAAAAGAATGATTTTGCTATTGGCGCCAAATCAAAATTGTCACTGTTACCTAATACAGTGCCTCCAGGAAATCACAATGTTGTGACTGCAATAAGTAACGCACATTCAACCAATCGCTGCAATATTTGCAGTGCCTTGCAACTATTCAAATGGAAAAAGCTGGAGTAGCTGAGGGCAAAGAAAAGTACATTGATCATGATACTGTTGGCCCTGAGTTGTCTCATTCTCTTAACATTAACATTAACAAGAACAAGATGGTGGCAGGTGTTGAGTGAGAAAGAAGACGGAGGATATTCCACTCTGACAAATGTTAACTTTCAGTGATCCCTCAGTCTCTTTTTTAAATGTCAGTCATCCAGGCAGACACCCATTTGACAGCCGAATTTAAATAAATGACTGACCAGAAGCAGCCCTGCAAAGTACTGCTCTCAACCACAGGAATGTCCCTCTTCTGTCCCATGGGTTGCATCTGTTCTTCAGTCAGTTCACATGACCTCTGAACTGACATCCAGGGTGAACCAGAAAGGAAGATGCAGCTTAATTGCAATTTAGAGCACAATTATGTCAACTTAAGTCCTATATTTGCAGCTGTGGAAGTCACAAATACAAATACACAAACTGTTATGTTGTTTGTTTATAAGTCTGACAAGCAAACCAGCCATTAAGGGTTATAAGTCACAAGTTGAAGTGAAATACACCAGGGAGACCTTAGTGCAGTGGGAATCTACAGCTACTGTATATGTGTGGCTGTCACCGATGTGATTGAGTGGAGCGTTTCTCATCTGTGAAGGCCAATATTAGCATTCCTGTGTCAGCAGCCAGCCCACAATCACCAGAAATCTTCTAAACATAGTCCCCTTAAGAGCTTTTACGACTGTGACTTTTAGCAGTTTCCAGTGTTACCCTCCTCGTTGTCTGCAGCTCACAGCACACACACAAAAGCATTTCATCCCATGGCTCGCACACAAAGACAGGGCCGCCTGTGAAGTCAGTGGAGCGGGATCAAGTCAGGACGACCTATTGTCCACTCCTCACAGTGAATGACGGACGAGAGTCAGCCATCATTTGCACCACTCAAATAGAGCGGATGACTGAAATTTCTGAAATCACGTTCCTCTTTCCATCAGTATAATTCATTATATCACAGTTACACATTTTTCTTGTCCCATTCCTTTATAGGAAATTGTACAAAGCGGAGAAGCTGCCGTCCCACTCTTTTGAGATTGACCACGAGGACATTGACAAGGATGAGGTCAGTAATGACCATCTTCTGACAAATGCTTTTAGAAGTAATGCATTACATACTGCATACTTCCTGTTTAAATTAGTTTAGCGAGGCCTTAAAGCTGTTAAAATATACTTTGCAAGAGCTGTTACCTCTTTACAGGTCAGTGGGACATTTTTCATGAACATAATTTGACTAACAAATGGTGATCCTAAGACAGAAAGACTGTCCTTTTTTTATTGATCTTCTGCTCCCATGTCAGAGGGATGAATGGAAAGCTAATGTATCTATAAATGATCATGTTTATGTTTAACAGGATACCACCTCCCTGTCCTCATCCAAAGGAGGAGGAGGAGGCGGCGGTGGTGGAGGAGGGATCGGTGTGTTTCGGTCAGGCTGGCTCTACAAAGGGAACTTCAACAGCACCGTGAACAATAGCATCACTGTTCGGGTGAGGAAATGTCTGATGATCTCTCTTTTCATGTACACACACAGCCTGACCCTCGGATCTCCAACCCCCTTGTATTCAACTGACATTATTTTTTTTGGTCAGATTAATTTACTAAGGGTGACTTGGTACCAATATATCACTGTCTACATTACTGTTTGTTGTTGCATGAGATATATCGCAATCATTTCAAAGGCTTTGCACCGTTTTTATTACATACGCTCAATAATATGTTGCCTATGACTTTGTCCTTAAAGTGTCTTTGAACCTTGTTTTATCTGTGCAGTCCTTCAAGAGGAGATATTTCCAGCTCACCCAGTTGACGGATAACTCCTACATCATGAACTTCTACAAAGATGAAAAGATCTCCAAGGAACCCAAAGGCTGCATCTTCCTTGACTCATGCACCGGGGTGGTACAGGTAAGTAAGAGTGAGAGCACTATATACACTATAGTTTTATTACAAATATAATGTGAACTTGTATATTTAGAGAGTTCAGACAGGAATATGCTGAATGCAAAATGCAGCATGAAAACACATCATTGCATCAAATGTCATCTTTTGGGTTCAAAAAGACCTTCATCAGAGCATCTCTCAATAAACAAAAGTAAAGATAGGTAACATTTAGCATAAGATGAGCAAGTATTATTCTTTATGAGGTGTTTTGTAGCTGTACAGCTGTAAAATGTAGGTCATAATTAAACACTTCATGCCTGGGTTCAGATATTATTGTGTTGTAATAGCCTTTTTGATACACTCCTGGTGACTGACAGCCTCATGGTTGCCATTAGTATGGCTCTGCATGCTGTTTACAGACTACTGTACAGTTTAATTTATTCCAATTGCTGGATGTGCTGTATCTTTCAACAATAACTGTAAATTAAACCAAACGATTGCTATAAAAGACAACAGTGTTGGGTTTGGGGAATTGCAGCTTCCTCTCTCTTGGGAATGAGCTTTCAGATTTATTGAGTTTTTATCCTCTGCAGTTTAATTGTATGCGGTCTTGTATTTACCTTTTAATATTGCCAAATAAATCCATGATCTAAGGCTACAGCAGGACTTCTCCAGAGATGGATGGTAAATGTTCCAAAACATCATTTTATTGTTATGATTTTTTATTATTAGACATCCAGAAACTAAGCAAAGCAAGGCTGTGTTTATAATTCAGTGTACAGTATCTTCAAAAACATGCATGTGGAGGAAAAGAAAGTCAGAGTTTCCTAAAACAGAACCATGCTTTGGTTTTCTTGTGTAACCACATCATCCTATCCACCCTTCCATTCATCCCCTACAGAATAACCGTCTAAAGAAACATGCCTTTGAGTTGAAGATGAACGAGGTTACGTACTTTGTGCTGGCTGCAGAGAGCGAGCAAGACATGGAGGAGTGGATTAGCACGTTGACTCGCATCTTACAGATCAGTCCACACGACGGTCCAGCTCCTGACCGCAAGAGTCTGGACCTCACCGACCATCGGCAGGGTGAGAGTGGCTCTGTTTTTGTATTTAGTCAGGCACAAAGTCTACCTACAATGAATGTAGCGAGAGGGAACTGAACGAGTTGGAAGGAGCAAAGGGGATGGAAGCACAAATGGTAATTTAGCAGCGAAAGGGGTATTTAAGGAGAGGAAATTTTTAGCATAATTCCATCACATGTATAAATCATGGTGCCCTAAAGAGATTTTACACTTGGTATCAGCAAAAATGTAACCTTTCTTCTCTCTCTTTCTGACTTTCATCAAATAATACCCACCATGCTGGTATGTTGGTATGACCTTCATGGGGGCTCAATCCATAACATCACTATCAGGAAATGAGGGCAGCCAGTCACGCCAGCTTTGTTTAATACACCATACCTTGTTATTGAAAAAAGCTTTACAGAAAAGCATAATTCATAAAACTCACACTTGGGCATGCCCTGTAACATAACCCACGCCAACACTGAGACTTTAGTGAAAAGTAGTGGAGTGATGTAAGCCTCAGCCGTCATGGCTCTGTGGTCTGTTAGCAAGCCTCTAAATCAGGCTGTGAGCGTTTGGTGACCTACTATTAATGAGCCGTTATGTTCAGCGTAGCCTTCAGGAGGAATTGCTCCAAGCACATGACGGTTGTATTTCTGCTTGAGCCCGTCTGCCTTATTACCCGCGAATGCTGCAAATGGAGTCATATTTTATTCTGAGATGGATATATGTCCACTGACTCTGGTTAGTGTGTATTTAGTGTACTGTTGAACCTATTCTAGAAAATGCTATATGGCCTCCAACCTTTTGGGAAAATGGACTGCTTAGATAAACGTTCTCATCCACTCAGTGTTGGCAGTCATCACTCATACACAGAAGTGGCTCTCAGGAATCCTGATTGTGTTTGTTCTTCCTTCCAGACGTGTTTGACCTGTCGTTGAGTGACTGCTGTTTGCAGGAGAATGAAGATACGACCACGGAGAATGGCATCAATCCAGAGCTAGCAAAGGTCAACTCTTCGCTTTCAAACTATCATTATACAGCTGCGCTGCTTCTGCCTGCAGTTACCACTGTTATTAATGACTGTGCGTGCATGCAGAGGTACCAGAAGTTTGAGACGCAGTTTCGCGATGTTTAGCACACGCAAGCGATACACATTCCTGATGTTTTTCCATTGATCAACACTTGTTTATGGTAGAAATGACTAGTCAGCAAATAAACAGGAAAGCATCATCAACATGGGTGGAAACAATGCCTATATCCAGATATTCAAAGAGCTGGCTCTGTAAATATTTTATGAGGAAGAAATTTGTCATGTTTTCATAGGCCTTAAAGCCTCCATTTCATTTTAGTGAGAAGGGCTGCACATAAATATAACTGCCCTTGTTCACCAGAAACCCCCAGAGGCAGAAAGTAAAGGTCATATAGAACCTTTGCTGTTTTTAACTGACATCGTAATTCCTCTTCCTAAACAGTATATCTCAGAGACGGATGAAGGGATTCGCTCTGCCAGGAGAGAAGAGAGGTTAAATCTGTTCTCGCTGGACCCTGATACGCCTGTATGTATTGTATTTGTGTGTTTTAGCTTTTACATTTTTTAGTTTGATTCCAGCTTGCTAAAATAAAAGTATGTATTTCACCAACCGCAGGTTCTGAGGAGCCCGCGGACTGAACATTCGTCAGTTGAGAATGCATCAGTGCGTCCGTTTGAGGACAAACTGGGCAGAAGGTTCATGATAACCTGCCGATCACTCAATCTGATGCTGCAGGGCTGCGTCAGCGAGACTGATGCTGGACCGGTCACTAATGTGAGGATTAGAAACGTGTCAAACATGCTTAAAAAGTCTCTGAAATAAATGCTTAAGATATGTCAGTTTTATATGTAAGGCAACTGAGAGTGACAGACTCTGCTCCACTAGATTGAGCCCTTCTTCGTGTCGTTGGCTCTTCTGGATGTACGAGAAGGGAGGAAGGTGTCTGCCGACTTCCACGTAGACCTCAACCACGAGGCTGTGCGTCAGATGCTCGGAGGCTGCTATAACGGGACAGGTGGTTCCACGACGGGGGTCGGAGGTCAGGAAAATGGCTTGAGCTCCCCTGCTGAGAAGAAGCCAGGAGACTGTTGCCTCAGCCTGGACCTGGAGCGCTGGCTGTGCTTTCCCAAACAAGTACAAGTTTTTACCCCTTCCAAGTGTTTAAAAAAACATGTACCGTAACATGTGAAGTGACTCTAATATGTCTTTATCCACACAGGCTATCTTCTCAGTCACCAACCCCCACACAGACATAGTGATGGTGGCGAGAGTGGAAAAGGTGCTAATGGGAAATATTGCTTGTGGCACAGAACCTTACATCAAGAATACAGACTCCAGCAAGGTCAGAAAGTCCTGTTTTTCATTGCCTTATTCATTCTCACTTTACAGCTGCATTTCTATGCTTAAACCTTTTTATAGTGTCTTATCTCTTGAAGCAAGCTGGGAAAAATGTCTCATGAAACACACTGTTAAGGGCGTTTATTGTACAGGAAATGGCTTAATCCAATCAAACAGGTAAATGCATGGCATTTTCAAAATGGTTTTCCTGTAAGGCTGGGGTTTATCTTCATCACTGAATGCCAGCCTGGTTGGATAGTTTTGAAATGAGGTTTTTCCGACATCCTATCCAAGACATTTCCTGGCTTCCCTCGCTGGCTGTGCTCCATGTGGTCCTTGTTTAAATGGCTAAGTGAGTCACCAGACTTTCAACCTGCTGCCTGTATTAGAGAAACCTCTGATTTAGTCTGTCAATCTGTCTAGGTCCACTCGAATTTAGGGCTGATCACATCCCATTGTATTTAAAAATATCCACTGTGGAGTCTTGCTAACATTTCCCTCTGTCCACCTCTCTCTGCTTGTGTCTCGTACAGATTGTCCAGAAGATTTTGAAATCTAACAAACAGTTCTGTAGTAAACTGGGAAAGTACCGCATGCCATTTGCCTGGTCTATCAGGTCAGTGCTCCTGGCTGTTGTCTAAACATTTATTTATCTGCCATGTCCTCTCCACAGAAGCTAATCTTTTCTCTTCCTACCTATTGTAGGTCTGTGTTTAAGGACAACCACGGGGCTCTGGACAGAGAGTCTCGATTCTCGCCTCTCTTTAAACAGGAGAGCAACAAGATTTCCACAGATGACTTGATTAAGCTGGTAACTGAATACAGGAGGTGAGGCACACTCACTGTAGGTCACTTAGGCTCATTAAAGGCAAGATAAGCAGCATTAAATTCAATTATTTATGTGTTCAGGGCTGAGAAGACCAGCAAACTACAGACTATTCCTGGGGCGCTAGAAATCACTGTCGACCACGTTCCATTGGAGCATCCTAGTATGTCTACTTTTTAAGAAATACCTCCCCTCTGTCTGCGTTTATTCCCAACCTGCTGGCTTTCTGCCTCCTTCCCTTCTGCTTCTCTGCTCTGTGTTTAAAACTGTCTTTTCTTTGCTTTCAGACTGTGTGACATCCTCTTATGTACCCGTGAAGCCATTTGAGGAACTGAGCAAACACCAGCCCACTGTGGAGGTGGAGGAGTTTGTCCAGGACACCACCAGGTTTACGCAGCCGCACCGCGTCTACAGAAACCACATCTATGTCTACCCCAAACACCTCAAATATGACAGCCAGAAGAGCTTCGCCAAGGTAGCTGCAGAGTATCATTTAAGAGTTGCCTCTTAAATCATAAAGAACATGCCTTTTTTTTTTACATACATAATATACTTCTATTATTCTCCATTTTCCAATTACTAACGTTACAATGGTCCTCTTGTTCGCAGGCTCGTAACCTTTCAGTCTATGTAGAGTTCCGCAGTTCAGACGACGAAGTTGCCAAACCTTTAAAGGTAGACCATGATCCAAAAAGACGTTGATGGGACATTTATTGACTGATGAGAAACTGGCTGAGCATGACTTTATTTTGCCCCCTTTTTTCTCTTTTTGCTGCTGTTTTTCTAGTGCATCTACAGCAAGCCGGGAGGTCCAGTCCTCACCACAGCAGCCTGTTCCACAGTCCTGCATCATTCCCAGAACCCTGACTTCTATGATGAGGTAATAAAAATCATTACGTGGATATCATTAGAACCTGGCAGTGGGTTGATTTCAGCACATAAGAAAAGAACATGTTTACGCAATCAGTGGCCCACAATATAACCCGCTACTTTTATATTTCCAGGTAAAGATCGAGCTTCCTACTCAACTTCATGAGAAGCACCACCTTCTTTTCTCCTTTTACCACGTCACCTGTGACATCAACGCCAAGACAAATGCAAAGAGGAAAGAAGCCCTGGAGACGCCAGGTGAGATGGTGGTCCATCTGCAGCTGTGAAACCTGCAGCGAGTCATTTTGTGGTTGTTCTTGTCCACCATTCTCACACACTGTTTCTTATTTGTGTTCACCTTTTTTAGTGGGGTATTCTTGGCTGCCTCTTCTCAAAGAAGGCCGTCTGTCATCCCAGGAGTTCAGCGTCCCCGTTTCCTGTAATCTGCCACCTGGATACCTTGCCATCAAGGAGGCCAGCAACACCAAGGTGAGAAGGAGGAAGGAAATGGAAGAGAAGGAGAGCAGACGCAGAGTGGATGAATATTCATATTTATCCTCACTTTGTCCATTTTGCAGAATGGGGCAGATGTGAAATGGGTCGATGGAGGAAAACCAATCTTCAAAGTGTCCACCAACGTTGTCTCCACAGTATACACTCAGGTGAGCCCGTCATCTGGGTTTTTTGCAGTCTCTCTTGTTCTCTTGTTTGTACTACAGCAAGTTGTTTTGACATGTTTACATGTTACAGTTGCGGCCATGTGATTGGCAGTTGGCTTAATGCACAGCTGCCCTACTTCCTGAACTTCAGCCAGCTCCTTTGTTTCCTGTCTGCCATTATTGGACAAATTGATTAATCCAGGTGTGCCTAACCTCAGTAGTCACAACAACAGTAATCAGACACACCTGGATGAATCAGTTTGTCCAATAATGGCAGACAGGAAACAAAGGAGCTGGGCATGAAGCCTATTGAACAATGTACCTAATAAAGTGGCCGGTGTATGTAGTGTTTTGGCCTCTATAATAAAATCAGCCACCCAAGGAACATCACAGTGAAATTGGTGGCTATGTTATTGTTCTTTTTTTAAGATACTTCAATTGTTTGTGAGGCTCAGACAGTGAAACTGAAAATGATCGACATTGCTCTTAGTTAAAAAAGGAATCATCCCATTAAGTATTATTGCAGATGCTTACTGTTGATATTCATGGTTTCTTCTCTCTGTGCCAGGACCCCCACCTGAACCGATTCTTCCAGCAGTGCCAGAAGAGAGAGCTGGACCTCTCGCTACCTCCTACCTCCAACTTCCTTAACTGCTTGAAGGTCAGAGAAAAGGGACTTTATTCCCTCACTTTTCTTTTATTGTGACTGGGACAAAAACCAAAGCCTTGGCTAGCAAACACAGCTGCATGTCTAATGACTGCACCACTAGCATACTGTGTGCCAACCATAATTTATCTATTTATTTTTTTTTGCTTTTTTGTGGTTTGTGTTTTTTTATTTATTTCCACCCTTCTTCAACTTCCCCACCCGCTCCTCCTCCTCCTCCTCCTGCGCCTCTTTTTCCATGGTCCTCCAGGGTCTTGTCAGTATGGAGAGGATCCCGGTGATCATCCGATTTCTGCCAGTGCTCTTCAACCAGCTGTTCAAGGTTCTGACTCAGAATGACAACGACGAGGTCACTACTGCCACCACCAGGTAAGTGGTGTTACTACAAAGCTGTAACAACAGCTTGACTCAGATCAAAGTGGGGGCTCAGGGGATGTGTCAAAGCAGCATAGTGAAGGTAGTTTGTAAAATTCCTGTTTAAAATGCTGCAGCTCATGTTTTATAGTTTGGCTAATCCAGTATCATGACGTTAAGAGAGTTCTGCTATTGAAGAGAAACAATGAGCAGAAAATCTATCAGTGTTTCTGTGTGTTTTTGTCTGTTTAATGATAAAAGCTGTAATAATTGATGATTTTTGCAGAGTGCTGGTCCACATTGTTGCAAAATGCCATGACGAAAACCTGGATCACTACCTACACTCCTATATCAAGGTATAAAAACATGTATATCAACAGTACGATGGTGTGTGTGCTGGTAGCAGTCCTTGGCATGTGGTGTGTTTGTATGCATGTGCTCAGGATGCTCATATGATAATTAAGCAGGAGTGGAATCTCTGCACAGATTATTTCATTTCTGAGGCTTTATGTGTTTGCATGTGTGTGTTTGTGTGTTCGGGCCAGCAGGGGTGTGGCTAGGGCCACATGCCCAGAAAACTGTGCAAACACAAGCAGAGAAGTAGGGAGAAGATGAAGAAGAAGAATAAAGGGTGATTGAGCAGGAGGCAAACTAGGACACTCAGCCTGCTCGATCAGAAACACAAGGCGTGTTTGTTTGAGGGGCAAAATCAGCGAGAGATTTAGAGAAGAGAGTAGGAGAATCCGCAAGACCTGTTTCATGTTGGCCACAGTGAAGGAAAACTGCAGCGCTAGAAGAGGCAGTGGCAGAGATGAATGGCAGGAGGGTAAGAGGAAAGGATGAGCACGGGGGTTGTCATGGTAACAGATTGGCATGATGTTCACAAGTAGTGGTGCCCAGTTTAAACTGCTGAGTGTGTCTGCGTGAATATATATGTGTTCACTGAGAACGAGGGGAAAGAGAGGGGGTTCAGCTCACTGCAGCATACATTGAGTAGAATGCAGGAATATATTATCAATCATGTTCCAACTGGAAAATATTTTCCTTATTTCAGGTTTAGAGATATTTTGTCCACATGCATGTACAGTATATGAGTTGTAATTTGATTTTGATCCATTTTTGTCAGAAGAAATGCCTGATATTCTCTAATTCCACCTCCCCAATTGTGAGGATTTGCTGCTTTTCATTATAAACTGGTTATATTGGTTTATTGATTGCACAGAAAATAATATAGGACAAGATTTAGGTTTAGGACAAGAGCTGCAACTGACAATTATTATTTTGGGGATAAATATTTTAATCCTCTTCTCTGTGAGCATCCAAAACAGTGAAAACTATCCAGTACAATATTGAACTTCATGCCATTAAATGTCTCGATAAACCCCAATTTATCTCCTTAAAATTTCGGGCATTTTTGCATGAAACGTGACTATTAAAAGTAGTGCCAATTTAGTTTCTGTCAGCTGGCCTATCTAATGATCGACTAATTTTTGCAGCATTAGTTAGGACTATGAACTTGATCACACCTGGCATCAGGGTGGGATCTTTGTTTTGTGTGATTCTCCTTCTCTCTCTCTCTCTCCCCCCTCAATTCCTGTTATCTGTCTCCCATTAAAGTGAAAAAATGCCCTAAAAACATTAAAAACATATGCACTGAATGAAAAGTGTTGAAAAGTATTCATCGATTCCTTTCCTCTGCCTGTGTGTAGTATGTGTTCAAGACAGAGGCCCACGGCTTCAGGACAGTTCATGAGGAGCTGGCTAAGGGGATGACCTTTGACCTGAAGAGCAATGAACAGACAGCAGTTAGGAACGTCCTGAAGGTTTGTCTCTCACCTCATACCTCAACTCTTTAATTTATTTATTCTAAAATGTAGAGCTTTATTTTTCTTTATGGAAAGTGTTGTTTATGCTTCTAAGGTCCTAGAGAAAAGCAGATCTGTGCAAAAACTCAAACAAAATCATGTGTGCCGCCGCTGTTTCCATGCTGGCGCTGATTAGACGGATAAATATTAATTCTTTGAGTGCCAGCCCTTTTTTAAAAACAGAAAGTGCCTTGTGCCAGTGTTTTTGGCCATTTTGAGTCATCTTTCATGCACAGAATATTTTGTCCTGTGTCTCTGAGAACACAGAGTAGCTCAAATGAAAGAAGAGACTCTCTATTTCATCATTGAAAAAAAGTTTGTTTTTACCTTGTTCCATCCTTGTTTTATCTGGAGGAGAGTAGAGGCCAGTTTCACCAAAATCACCATTTTTTGTTTTGCTCTCTAATCGCGATCGTCTCCACTTCCTGCTTTGAGCTCTACAAATCCCAGAAGCCCCAAAATTACTCACAGGCTGTGTGAGAGCGCTCTTTTGTCCCTGCTGCCAAAAAATGGAAAGACTTACATATATACTTTTATGGCACTCAAGCGTTCTATTTTAGAAGAGGTATATGTCTTTGGCACTCATTGACTGCGCTCTGACATTTCCTGCTTTCAGTTCTCCTGGTTCTTCTTTGAACTGATTGTCAAGTCCATGGCCCAACATTTAGTTGATGCCGACAAGGTAAAGGTAAGGTGGCATATTCTACTTTTGGCCCCAGGAGTCTCCCTTTGCTCGAAACGTTAACTTGTTTAGCTCCTTTGCATTTGTATAATCAGAATTTGGACAGAGCTTAGATCACGTTATGCTGACTCCCTGTCATGTCCCTGCAGCTCCCGAGGCCTCAGCGTTTCCCCTCATCCTACCAGAGCCGTGTTGAAACCCTGGTGGAGACGGTGTCTGAGCACATCTTCTGGAAAAACAAAGACTTGGCAGAAGAGACACGCAGTGCCAACTTAGCAGTGGCAGCTTTTGTCAAGGTGGGAAATGAGCTGACTTATTACTAAAATAAGACCCAGTAAAGTGTGAGTAAACATGCAGTATTTACTCTATGCTGCTCTCTGAGGGATCCATACTAACTATATAAACAGTCTGCAAATGCAAATTGTTTCCATTTACAATTGTTACCTATTGATTCCTCTGTCTGTGTTAAATGATATGTCTCTTGTTGTCTTATTAACTGCTGTCTGTCTCTCTGCAGCGTTGCTTTACTCTCATGGACCGAGGCTTCACATTCAAACTGATTAGCAACTACATAAACATGATCACTGCTACTGACAGCAAGGTAATTATAATTGGAACTAAATTCAAGGAAACAGTGATTGATATTGCCACGAGACCCAATGCTGTATATTTTTTGTGATTTATAGGTCTTGTGTGAGAGAAAATTTGAATTCTTGAGAGAGGTATGCAACCACGAACACTACATTCCTCTCAGCCTGCCGTTACCCTCTGCTCGCATCACAGGTAAGAGTCTGAGTGAGTCAAACTCTGCCAGTAGTTCAGTGACGGTGGTGTTAATGTGGTAACTATCATGCATTGAGTAGCTGTCACTCTCATTTGTCTATTAACACTCTGTCTCTCTCTCTCTCTCTCTCTCTCTCTCTCTCTCTCTTTCTCTCTCTCTCTCTCTCTCTCTCGCTTCCTGTCATTTTCTCTGACTATTTGTCCATGTCAGACCATGCATCCCCAGAGCCACAAAATACTCATGGTAAATATGTTCACTCATTCCTTTTTTAATGTTGCGTGTGCTACAGCGGTATGATGATAATGAAATTCATGGGAAATAAGCTTGTTACATTAATACCTCACAGTTGGCAGATTCTTATCCAGAAGCAGACTGATTAACTCTATGATGGAAAGCAAATATTGGTGCAGCACTGTCAACTTCAATGTCAATATTTTTTCGCGCAGTGCCCGAGTACAATCTGACCGGAGAGTTCTGCAGGAAGCACTTCCTGACTGGCCTGTTGCTACGGGAACTGGGGCTGGCCCTCCAGGATGAGCAGGACCTGAGACACCTAGCCTTGGCCACCCTGAAGACTCTCATGGCCAAACACTCTCTGGATGCACGCTATGCCACCAAGGTAGCCAGAACACATGTTTACATGGGAAGAAGCCAAAAGGCATTAACTATGAGTCATGAGCTCACAGTAGAAACGTGACTCACACATAACACATACAATGATTGTTCGAAGCAGCTGCGAAGTGTGTGTGGCGGAGACAGCGTCTTAATGGATGCTGGGAAGTGTTCAGATCAGATCGAGTCAGTTATCTGCCTAAACAGAACCAAATTCCGCAACAGCGGGGCTGTAGTCAAGGCAGTCAAGCACAAATTTGTTCCAAATAATAGGAATACTGTGTTTCCTAAAATTCCATAACTTATTCTTGGCAGGACATATTAAATATTATGAAATGGGCAACCAAAAAGACTGTACAGATTTATATTATTTTGCCAGGGTGTAAGAGAACTTTGCAAACATGTTCAATGTACCATTATTCACTTTCTAAATTAAACATCCTATTGACATTTTGGGAATATTACAAGATAATACTTCTGGATGTAGAATAATATGCACACATTTTAAATGCATTACCCCCTTTCCATAGGAGAAGCAGGCACGAATTGCATCTCTGTACCTGCCTCTATATGGCCTGATCCTGGACAACATGCCTCGATTCTTCCTCAGGGACATCTTCCCCATCTACTTCACTTCTAGTGACCAAGTAAGAGTCCAGATGAAGGATGATGAAATTATCTCTGTGTATTGTTTTCATAGTTTGGTCTTTCTCATTCCTACTAATTGTGACAACATGTTTACCTATTGAATCACAATGATTTCCCGCTTTTAGATTTCTAGAATCATAGTTAAAGTGGAGAAATTTTCTATCATTGTGTGCAGCACAGCCTCTCGTCCTTAGATGTTGCATGAATGTTGCATAAACTGCATAATCGTGTTGATGTTGCATGTTTCTGTCTTTGTCAGTCCTTTTCCATTTGATTTCTACAACATCATAAACAAAAGACTGTGTTCACATGAGTACTGTACATGAATCACCCTGAAAAGTTGAGCTGGAAGTGCAGCCATGTTTACTTTCGTTCTGAAATAAGATAGTCCAAATTGGATATTTTAGCCACATCTCTATATTTCTAAGGAGAAAACTGCATAAGATAAGTGTTTCTTAACGTTGTGGATGCTGTTCTGATGTTGTGTCTGAAATATTGGCAATTCTAATTCTTTTAACTAATAGAAATAATATCTTAATGAACAAGACTCAGTTGGTTTAAATGAGTCCTGTCCCATCTGCACCCCTGCCAGGGCTCTCGTGACGACCTCAGTGTAGGAGGAGGAGTGGCAGGAGGGGTGATTCCTGTGACTCGCCATGGCAACTCTGTAGATGCTTCTTTTTCCAAGGAAGTGCTCAACTCCATCACAGGTAACAGTGTGTGATGCGCTAGTATGTAGCTGTCTATCAGCTTCCAGTGTCTACAAAAAAGGTGTGAATGAGGACATTGATGCTGACAAACCCCCACCTCCACCAGCTTTCTCATCTTTGGCAGTTGCCACGGGTAACCAAGCTGAATCTCGGGGATCTCTGATCAGCGTGGACTCCAACCCTAGCAACAGTGACAGAAACAGTGAGAAGATGGACGGATGTGAGAAGGTGAGAATAGACGAGAGTTAAACAGCCATCACCTCACCTTGTATTATCATCCCCATACTATCCTAGAACAGCAAACAGAAATGTCAAAAGAATGTTTATGTAATTAATTCTACTCTATGGATTTTATGGAAATCAGACAATAATTGGCTTCCATTTTGGACCGCTGAAGGAGGACAAGTGGACTTAGTACACTGCTGAACACACTGAAATACTGAACTTTGGTCAGTATGCGTCCTGGTTATTAAATATGCAGTATTAAAGTTCTGTTAGGAGCTTTGTTGAATGTCGTCCTCATTGCTCTCTCCTCACATATTGTCATTTCTTTATACTATACAGTAAAGGTAAAGAAATGTTTAAATAATATTTAAAGGTGCAGTGTATGTAATTTGGTGCCATCTAGTGGTGAGTTTGCATATTGCAACCAACTGAAATTTCTCCCATGAGCCAGGGTCCAGAAACTAACTTTATGTAGATATAAATGGCTCGTTCTAAGATAACAAAAACACAATCATTCTTATTTTTAGGCAAGTATACGCTAAAGAAATCATACTTGATAATATCATATTCAATTTCTGCCAATAGATTCACTTAAATTCTATGCATTGTTCCTTTAAAAAGAAGAAAGACTTTGTTCCTTTAAAAAGAAGAAAAACTGCAGCCATCAGTCCCTCCACTACAACCACCATTAGACAATTTTGGCTGTGCACCAAAAAGAAGTTCTCTTAATTAAAGTATAGAAATTTATTTATCATATTTCATTTATAAAGTTAACTGTCTGGTCATAGCCTCTGTAAATTTAGTTTCCCAACATGAAGGGATGAATTATGTTTCCAAACCTTCTTCTCATTTCCTGGAATAAAACCTTGGCAGGGAGTTGCTGAGCCCTTTATTCATGTATTCTGTGTTGGCGTAAATGTAGTAAAACTGAGTCTGAAAATACAACATCGGCTCGTAAAATACCCATTACATCTTAAGTCTCCCTCCAGGATTGCTAAAACCAACAAATTCACATGGAGAAAATACTGAGGATATCACACTGTGTCCACAAAACAAAGAGGATGTCTCTGACTGTGTTTCTTTCTGGATGTTTCTCCTAAGTTTGCACGGCCACAGTCCCTCATAGGCTACGGTTCTCGTTGTGACAAGCTGGACCAGGCGGAGACCCGCAGTCTCCTCATGTGCTTTTTGCACATCATGAAAACCATATCTGAGGGTAAGAAATGATACAAAACAGAGTATATTGTAAATGTTATTTACGGTCCACAAGATTTGGACAATAGTTGAACCAGATATCCATACTTTTTTCAGATTACAGCACTAATTATGGTTAATTTTTTGAACTGTGCTTGCGAAACCACTTCAGTGTAAAAGTACTGACTTAGCACTTGGCTGGCTCTATGGAAATCTGCCATGGGACGTGATATGATGTCTATGTGTTTCCTGCTTCCAGATGTGCTGGTGTCCTACTGGCACCGGGCCATTCATCAGGAGATCTCAGACTTCTTTAACATCCTGGAGTAAGTGCTCCTCTTTTTCATAGCAGATAATTACCACAGCTTCTTTTTAGGCTGACTCGTGATCCTGTGCACAGAGATATAGAGAGAGAGAAAAACATAGAGACCGACGGGGATGGGGACATGAGAATGAGAGGAGAGGAATGTTGCCAGAAGGGAACAGATGAAAGTAATGACACAGCAAGAGAGAGAGAGAGAGAAGAAAAACAGACTGTAATTCCAATGAGAGCTCCCTCTCCACTGAAGTGCAGTTAATTAACTGCCTGCTTCCTGTTTGTGTCAGCATCTAGACTGCACCGCTGCAACTCAGTGTGATCACATGCACCTCATTTGTCCTGTGTTCTTAACTTACAAAAGACATAAAACCAAGCAAACCTCCCCCCCTTACCTGACAAACTGTTGCATTTCCTCTTTCTGCAGGCTTTGTCTTCAGCACTTCAGGTTCCTCGGGAAACGCCACATAGCCAGGTGAGTGCGAGAAGTGCTCCTCGCTGCTTTCTCATAGCCATTTATTAGAATGCTGCATGGATGAAAACAGCTTATTAACTCAACATACATACTGCAGCCAAGGGTTGTAACACCCCTCCACCCCCACCCACAGAATTCATATAATCATGCACACACGAATGGACAAAACACACCTGCATACACATACACACAAAGAAATGAATCAGACACAGTCAGATGGAAATACTAATATGTGTTCTGTATTCATGTGCACGCTCAGCGATGAGCTTCAAGAGGGGAAAGAGGTAAAGGGGGAAGAAAAGGAAGAGAGGGGGAGGGGGAACTCCTGGATCTCACTGTTGAGAGAAAAGCACTGCTGGATATTGTGCTGTAGTCGTTGGCGAGCACAGGATGGGGGTTTTTATCGTGTGTGCTCTTACTGGAGCTGAGCCATTGGCACCGCCAGACTCCTCCATCTTCTGGTTCCTCCCAGCTAATTAAATTAGCTCTCTTTTTCCTTTCAGCAATACGATGCTGAGATGTAAGCCAACAAAAGGCTGGGAGAACACACTTCTTCACTGTGTGTAGAGGCATTAGCAGAATAAAGATAGCTGGAAGCCTCGCTAGAGCTCTCAGACGCAGTTGAGCCTGTCTGGGGCTGCTAGCTACTTAACATTCGTCTGTAATACCAGGCCATGGGGGGATTCACAGTCTTACGCCTGTGTCTGTCTCAGTGTCTGTCTTTGATGCCTGGCTGAGTCAGTGTGGGCACCCACTGAAGTTCAGGAGAGAGGAATTACACCAGCAGTGTGCAGCCAGCAGGAAAGCTTGCAGGACAATCAGTCAGCCAGCCTATCAGACTACAGTCACCCCCGCTGAAAACGTAGCTTCAAATTTCTCTATAATGATGATTAAAGCAGCAGTAGAAGTTATAATCAGTAAAAAAATCTGATTTGACTGACAGAAGCAGATGTTGCTAAATCCTGATTGGTGCACGTACAGTATGTGCATGTCATCACTATTTTCCAGAAACCTGTGGGTTTCATATGAAATCACATACTGTGCAATTTGTGCAAATCTTTCAACATGCTTTTGAGTGAATGGACATTATTCACGGTTTTTGGATGTACTGAGCAGTTATGTGCTCTGTCACTTCCTCTGAGCCTCCTTCCTGGTTGGAGCCATGTAACCATGGTAACCCCTTGCTAATCATGTAAGCAAAACGATGGTTTGTGAGAATCAAAGTTTGAATTGCGACTGTGACATTTCACTGGAACTATTATGAGATTTATGTGTTATGAAAACATCCCTGTTTTAGCATGTTTAATAGCATTTTAGTACAGAATCTTGGCCGCAACCATAATGTTGAATCATCAAATTGAGGAATAAAAGGCTTTTCAGGGCCTTTAAATTAGCAGTGGTATTCTTCTAATTTATCCTATTTCTATCTGTTGGTGCAGAGAGCCTCACTTCCTTACCTTTTAGACTTTGGTTAAGATACAAACTCACTCTCACAATATACACAACATGACACAAATCAAATAACAACGAACTGTAATGTTATCTCTCTGTTCAACCTTGACGGCTACAGTAGGTAGTGTTCATCCCCCCCGCCTCTCTGTGCATGCTGTAGCTGTCACTGTGACTGCACATTCATTGATGTTCTGTTCATGTCGTTGTATTGTTCGTTGCATGTCGACCTCTGTGTTTCCAAACCCTGCTGCCTCATGACTGACTGGACTCCACTTGCTGCTTAATGGGCTCTGAGGCGTCTGTTTTGATTGGCTGACACACCAGCAATGTCCACTTTCTTTTGATTGATCGAGGCAACGTGCTTTGTGTAGACTGACCGCCGTTTTCCAATCATGCTTCATTCAAGCATCATGGGAACATGATACTGTATGTTGATCTGTTTCAGCACAGCTTCACTGTCTGATGGTTTCATCACATCTATACATCGTAATCTCCTCGCAGTCCACTGTTAATGCTGACCTCAAGTCTCTGCTCTCCACTAACAATCCCCTAAGAGCTGATAGAACATTTATATAAGAGTATACTAATGCAAACTAAAACCATACGCCACTAACCTTTCCATCTGGCTGACCTCCGTCTCTGTAGGCGTTGTTCGATCTGTCCTATCTCTCTGACTAGCAGCTCTCATCACGCCACAGTCAAATACAAGGTCCTGTATTTCATTTACAGGAATACAATGTGACCCAGATGCTATAAATATGCAACAAAAGTGCATAAAATTGTGCGGATGATTTGCAAAGTGTTTACATTTACACTACAAGGTCAATTTGTATTGTTTGCAGGCATGCAATCAATATTAGAATGCCACATATAGTTGATACAACTGACTATTGATGGACATTTAACAATGCCGGTTTCAATTAAACTAACTCATGTTAGCTTTGATGTGATTGGCTCGTGAACAGGAAGCTAGCAGCGGCAGTAAAGCTGGCCCAGTCCACCCAGGCCAATGGCACCCTGAAGGGCTCTAACCACCCCTCCCAGTCCTCTCATCCCTCAAGCCTCTTCCCTCAATGGTAATCACCCTCCGCCAGGAAAACAACTCAGTCAACAGTATACTGTTTAAAGAGTCAGTTACAACCTATGACAATGCTTGGATTTAATTTAACACATTCTTGTCTTGTGTATATTCACCATTGATGTGATCACTGTGTGTTTCCATCCTACAGACTGTAACTGTGTTCTGAGCATGCCCCTCCTCATACTGGCAATGTTTGGTGTGATTTGCTAGTCTCTGTCTCTACTCCCATATGTTATTAATAGACACCCAATAACAGCATGTCCTCGGACATGGATGCCATTTTTATTTACCTGCCAACTAAAATGTGCAAGTTCTCTGGAGATGTTTAGTTGTAGAGTATATTTACTGCAGTGTAATTTAAAGAAGTATCAGATAAAACGTGATGTGACTGAACCATGATCCCTGCCTTCAGGATGGCGTCATCTGGAGGGGAAGGTCACCGGCACGCTCGCTCCCAAACCATGCCCATCATCAGGGGCAAGAACGCTCTCACCAACCCCAAACTGCTGCAGATGATGGAGACAGGTACTGTAACACACACATTTTGACTGAGACATTGAGCTGGATTTGAGATATTCATATGTGTTTGCAGATGGGAATATTCAGGATGGGGACAACCTGAGTCCTACAGACATCGAGGCAAACTTGTCCACCGAGGTGTCTCTGACTGTGCTGGACGTGCTGGAGCTCTTTGTTCATCATCACAAGGTCCTTTTATACTTTATATCATGAAACTACAGTTCATAGCACACAATTACTGTGTGTGTCAATCCAGTTAATTTCCTTTATTAAGAAATATTTCTATCATATGTGCTATATATAAATGTTGCCTCTGGATAGCATAGTGTTACAGGTTGTATAACACACCAAAAATCTTCTCCCATATTCTTCTGGCTTGAGTCCTCCTCTCATCCAAAATGGATTCATTGAATTTCATTTTGGCTTGAACTGGCAGTTTTTCACATTTTTGTTTCTATTTCTTGATAAAAATATAAAAAATAAAATACTAGTTATGATATTGGCCAAGTAAATATACAGACATCTTTGGCTGAATTCAATTTCTGTAGATGTGTCGGCTGAAGAATGAATTGCATCTTAAACTAGAGAAGTACTCAGAGAGCGCAGACTTCGGCCAAGGCAGCATTCTGATAGAGCGTATGCTCCTGTAAGTCCACAATGTCTAAGAGTGAATATGTTGATTTTGATGCACCTTGTAACCCACATTTAACATTATATTCACATTAATATCATCCATCCATCCATTTCCTACCGCTTATCCTCACATGGGGTCGTGGGAGGCTGGAGCCTATCCCAGCTGTCTTAGGGTGAAAGGCAGGGTACACCCTGGACAAGTCGCCACCTCATCGCAGGGCATATAGAGACAGACAACCACTCACACTCACATTCACACCTACGGTCAATTTAAATTAGCCAATTAACCTAATCCCCATGCATGTTTTTGGATGATGGGAGGAAGCTGGAGTACCCGGAGAGAACCCACGCAGACACGGGGAGAACATGCAAACTCCACACAGAAAGGCCCCTGGCCGGGAGTCGACCCCGGTGCCTTCCTGCTATGAGGCAACAGTGCTAACCACTACACCACCGTGCCACCCTATTAATATCATGTACTTTATATTTATTTTTTTTCTCTATTTCTTATTTTGTCACATTTGAATTTGAATTTTAAAAAAGACCAGTAGACTGATTTCCAAGCTGCGATTTTATCACAGAAAATATTAATATGTGACTGTAAAAATGTGTAAAATTATAAATTGAGAATTCTTTTCCTGATGTTTTGAGAGCAGTTGCATTGCTTTAGCTCCTTCCTACATGAAGTTATGGTTAAACGCATATTTGACCTTGGTGACCATGACCTTTTACTGATCTTGACCAAACTGAATCTGTAACTTCTGGATTCCTATATTAGTTTATAAACCAAATTAGGTGACGATTGGCTGTAAATTGTACACCCTGGAGCATTCAGAAATATGCAAAATCTCCCATACGTTACTATGGCGTGACCTTTCATTGGACCTTGATGAACCAAAAATTAATCAAAACCCTGGTGATCACATTACCTCCTTGGCGGAGGTAATCATGCACACAATAAAAGCACTTTCCAAAAATCAGTGCTCCTCTGCTGCCATCTGGTGGCTACAAGAATGTCTGTTTAAAAAACTGCCTCAAACTGTCATCATAAAATGTGTTCTCTGCTCTTTCTCTTATCCGTACATACAGAAGCAGCTGTTGCTGGATGAAGGCCAAAATGCACTTATGAAGAAGGTGCTGGACACCTACTTGCTCTTCTTTCAGATCAACCAATCAACCGCCACTCTGCGTCATATCTTCGCTGGACTAAGGCTCTTTGTGCAAAAGGTCGAGCGAGTTTCACGTAAACATAGAACGCATAATTGAAGAGTCAAATTGACTTAACTTGTGCTTACATGTTTGTCTCTTCCGGTACATGCAGTTCCCCAGCGCATTCTTCCAGGGTAAGGCAGACCTGTGTGGCTGTCTGTGCTATGAGATTCTCAAGTGCTGTAACCATCGCTCTAGCTCCACCCAGACGGAGGCAGCTGCCCTGCTGTATTTTTTCATGAGAAAAAACTTTGAGTTCACCAAGGGCAAATCTATAGTCCGCTCACATCTGCAGGTCAGTGAGGCCAAATGCAATTGCAGTATTATGAATCGCGCTTGGTTGAATCGTGACCTTGCCCTCACCCTGTACCCTCTTTTCACTTCAGGTTATCAAGGCAGTGAGCCAGCTGATAGCAGACGCTGGAATCGGAGGCTCCAGATTTCAGCAGTCCCTGGCTATCATCAATAACTTTGCCAACGGAGATGCTCCGCTCAAGGTATAGCAGGTTTCAGGCTTATATGTCATACTGCATACTGTAGCATACTATCAAACAGTCAATTGTAGTTTATATACTTCATGTTCGCAACGCATTCTCTGCAGAACACTCCGTTCCCTGCTGAGGTGAAGGACCTGACCAAACGGATCAGGACGGTTCTGATGGCCACAGCGCAAATGAAGGAGCATGAGAAGGATCCAGAGATGCTGGTGGATCTCCAGTACAGCCTGGCTAACTCCTACGCCAGCACCCCCGAGCTTCGGTGCACTTGGCTGGAGAGCATGGCGAAGGTTCACGTCCGCAACGGCGACCTCTCAGAGGTTATAAACGTTACGCCTTTCAGAAATTACGCAAATCATTTTTATTGAATTCAATCTGATGGAAATGTGTCTGACTTTCATGTCAGGCTGCCATGTGCTACATCCATATCTCAGCCCTGATTGCCGAATCACTAAAGAGGAGAGGTCAGTACACTTTTTCTTTTTTTGGAGAATGAGTTGCGCTTAAGCATGCACAAATATTTGAAATTGCTGCTAGTGTGTGCATCTTGGCGGACATGGAAAGTTCAATCACAGCCTTCTTTCTGACATTCAGCAGACCTTTCTGTCTCTCTACTAACACGGTCATCACAACTCTTTATAAATCACAGTCCTTCATCTTGTCATGGGGGTTGATGTGTATGCCTGAAAGTGAGCGACTTGAGTGTCTTTGTGTGTTGGAGATTAATTAGGACCTCACAGCAGGGTAGGCGTCTAGATCTGTCTTTGTATCCAAATACCATTCTCATTCATTTATATTAGAAATATAATCTACACATGTTGCTGTACTGCATGTTCCTCTATCTGCAAATCCTCTTCCTCTTACATGTGCTTCCTTATTTATGCCTGCTTCTTTGCCTGAGCCTGCGTAATAGGCTACGCAATAGCCAGCACTGCATGCCAGCAGCACCTCAGCTAATTCGTCAAGCCTCGTCCTTGCATAAAAAGGGCAAAAGCTATTGGACTTTGTAAACCTCCTCCTCCTCCCCTCCTACCAAACAGGCTACTGGAGAGCTGACAAGGCCAGGATGTCCAGTGTGTCCCCTGAAGAAAGCCCTGTCTTTAACTGTAGCTCCTTACTAACTACCTCCCGAGATCAAGACAGTGAGTGTGTGCGCCTGGGGCCTGCTGGGTGGTGGGGTTGGGAGTTCAGAAAAATAAGGATGGAGAGACAAGGGAGTGTGGGAGGGAGTGGGTATGACAAGTTTAAACCACTGGAAGGCACTTTACAGGTGGACACGGTTTGGATTGAAGGGTTGTCAGGTACCAGGTCAAATCCTCACCCAGCTTTCTGTGTTATACTCTGCAGTTAAATACTGTATTTCATGTTGCCTTTGAGACTGTCATCAACTTCACTGTGATGTTCAGCATCACTGAAGTTTGATGTGAAGCATGCTTACATTTTTTTTAGTCTGCAAAAAAAATGCAATGTATTAGGAATATTTGACTGTTAAAAAAGTAGTACATGTGTTTTGATACAAGGATGTTTGCGTTTCTGTAAGATGAACATAACTGTAGGGTGAGTAGATGTCTTTTTGACATGCTCACCAGCTTCTCTTCCACTTTTTTTGAAACCCCAGCGTCATTCTCAATGGGTTGGGCAGCATTTATGTGCATCAGCCCCAATGTTAAGGAGGAGGGTGCCATGAAGGAGGACGCTGGTACACAAGACACGCCCTATACTGAGGTCAGTGTGAGCCTATAATCCTGAGACAAAGTAACTTCAGAAATGAGTAAAGTAGCATTTAATGGCCATAATCAGTCATTTTGAGATCTCTCTCGCTGTCCTGTGTAGGACACTCTGGTAGAGCAGTTGGAGCTGTGTGTGGATTACCTGTGGAAATCAGAGAGATACGAGCTCATCGCTGACATCAACAAGCCTGTGATCGCAGTATTTGAAAAGAGAAGAGATTTTAAGGTAAATAACAACCCTTACCCATACGCATTATGTGTGCATTCTGAGCTCAGTTTGACCTGTGACGTGCATGTTGGTGTGTGACCACAGAGGCTGTCAGAGCTGTACTACGACATCCATCGCTCCTACCTGAAGGTGACTGAGGTGGTGAACTCAGAAAAGCGGCTCTTCGGGCGCTACTACCGCGTAGCTTTCTATGGACAGGTGAGCACTTCATTTACATTTACACATTTACATTTATGGTACATCTTTACACATTTAACAGATCCAATGTTTCTGTGTGCCTTATCATACAAATAAATGTATCGGTCCAAGTGTGAAGACCATAAGATGTCAATATCTCTGCAAAATAAACCTATCATACCAATCATTTTATAGCATGACGCCACTGAGGGTCACTGGGGCAATGTTTGTCTCAACTGTTTCTTTGTTTTTGGGTGAACTATCTCTTTAGAAATAGTAAAAACATATTAAGTGAGGAAACACTGTGCAGTTTGGGTTTGTTTTTTAGGAACCTGGATCCTTGACACAGTTTTCTTTTTGCTAATGAGGGGATGAGATTTCCATGCAGTGATGTCAGAGCTCAAAAGTGAAGAAGTTCTTTAAAAATCTGATCATGAGAATATGAAATCTTCTCACTACTGGGCGGAAAAAGGAGGAAAGCGGGATGCAATGTCCCATTAGTGAGGCATGGCGAGACTATTTTTTTTATTGGGTCAGTGTTAATTTCTCTGTCTGCTCTTTTCTTCTATTTTTTATTATATTCTATCTCAAGATTGCGGTAAGTTGTGTATGTCTTTGATTTTCCATTTTCCTCGGTGCTAACCACTTTTACCTCTCTTCTCCTTCTACCACGATTAACATCTGCTGCTCTTGTCCTTCGAAGGGTTTGTGTCAAGCTTGCTGTGGTTCTTTTTTTTCCCCATAATCCCTGATGATGAAGTTGTTTGACCCCATATTAAGATGAGCGGGTGTCACACAATCACGGTGGAGAGGAAGATAATAAACCTCATTCGCCTTTGACATTAAGCCTCTAACGCAGCTTTGAATATGACCTCTGAACTCTCCCATCCAAAACTTAACACTGACATGCGAATTGTTGGCCTAACACATGTGCAACCAGTGAGTCAAGAAACCACCAGCAGCATCCAAATATTAAACTTGCTTCTCATACATAAAATTAGTGTGTGTATGTGTGTGTGTTCTTGTAGGGTTTCTTTGAGGAGGAGGAGAGCAAAGAGTTCATCTACAAAGAGCCAAAGCTGACAGGACTGTCAGAAATCTCCCAGAGATTACTGAAACTCTACTCAGACAAGTTTGGAGCCGATAATGTCAAGATGATCCAGGACTCCAATAAGGTAGATGACACAATTTGGCGTGTTCAAGGTACTTTTTAAGACATGACTGGCCTATTGGATTGGACTTTTACAATAAATAGATTTAATTCTTTAAAAACAGGTAAATCAAAAAGACCTGGACCCCAAGTTTGCCTACATTCAGGTGACGTACGTGCTGCCCTACTTTGACGAGAAAGAACAACAGGACAAAAGGACCGATTTGGAGAGACATCACAACATCAACCGCTTCGTGTTTGAGACGCCGTTCACTCTGTCTGGGAAGAAACACGGAGACGTGGAGGAACAGTGCAAGAGACGCACCATACTGACCAGTAAGCGTTTGTTGTCCCCCAGTTAAGAAAAAACACCAAAGTATAATGTAGAGTTGGTTAAACCAGTGGGTTGTTATGTCTCTCTCTTCAGCGAGTTCCAGCTTCCCCTACTTAAAGAAGCGTATCCAGGTGGTGGAGCAGCAGAGCACAGAAATGAACCCCATCGAGGTAGCCATCGACGAGATGTCGCGCAAAGTGTCCGAGCTCAACCAGCTTTGCAACATGGAGGAGGTGGACATGATCCGTCTGCAGCTGAAACTGCAGGGCAGCGTCAGTGTCAAGGTGGGGATTCCTCCAAAATTCAGATTTCTTTGTGAATTTGTGCGACTCATTTTGTCTCACCTGCTCGTCTCTTCTCCAGGTGAATGCAGGGCCCATGGCCTACGCCAGGGCCTTTTTAGAGGAGAAGAATGCCAAGAAATACCCAGACAACCAGGTCAAACTGCTCAAGGAGATCTTCAGGTACAATTATACTGTATGCACAGTTCAGTGAGAGCTGTTGTGGATTTTCTTCCTAGTGTTACACAGTAGGTATGTTATTATATGTTCTATGAACAAAACAATAATAATACAATTCAACATCTTATAATAAGACCCAGTGCCACCTAGTTGCACATGGGAAATGCAGTTCAGCACATCTGTAGTTCCCAAGAGTCACTGCATCAGAAACCGTGACAATACAACAGTATGTTTTCATTAACATATCATAAAATGTGATTACAGATGAACAGGAATCAAAAAAATAATCAAATAAAAAAAGCAAAAGAAATTAAATCTCATTCATGACTGAGGGTTTAACATGTTTAATAACTCACTCCCATCATGCTTAATTAAACATGTTTATATAGTTTTGAATGCATGTTTTACAGCTAAATACATTTTAAACACAAATCAACACAGTTTCATATTGTTTAAACAGTTTGAAACTTTTAACGCCTGAGGCTCAAAATTTCTTTTTTTGCTTATCCAGAAGACTTGGAAATTTCTGGCAATCTGGCAATTATTTACAATTTACTGCATGTTATAAGTATATATATATATATATATATATATATATATATATATATATGTAATAACAGTTCAAAATGACTAAAAACACAAAAACAGAATTTTATTTTTGTTTTGTAAATGTAATTGAACATGAATAACAGATTTTCCATGTTAAAGTTGAAATTTGAAAAGCGTGAAAACTATTTAAAATACAAATTTGAAAGTCTTTGTCTCTAAATGTGCAAAAATATCCATAAAATGCAAACTATATGCAGGCGTTTGTTACCACAGGGAACAAAGAGGCTGCTTCGCGGACTTCTAGGAGAGGCATGAGTGACATTAGCGCAATGACACCATATTGGCTGTAAAGCAAAATGTCTCAGCTTTCAAAAAATGTTGGATTTTTTTCTGACAGCACAAACGATGGCATACTGTTGATGGCACAACAGTACTGCCTTCAGTATTACCCCTACACAAAGTCTGCTAGCTTAATACTAACACATAAGGGAAAACAGCACAGATGGGCTAACATAAATTAGCATCACGACCACGATCATTTTAACTTGTTAAACAAATGGCTATATTTAAAACACAATCAGCAGCACACAGAGTAGAACATATCATAGGCTGGATTTAAAACCCTGGAATTATGCATTCAGTGCCTCCTCTACCAAGTAACTGTCATGTTGTTACTGTCATGTCATGTTCTTTTCAGTAATATGGGAATTATATTCAAAAATACCAAATACACTGAACTGTCAAAATTTTCCACTGAGGGGGATCAGTAACATTTCTTTTCATGGGGCTAAAATCCCTGCATACTTTATGCACCCACACATTGGGTCAGATTATATATATATATATACGTATATATATATATATATATACGTATATATATATATGAGTATTTTATCCCAGAAATAAGGTCCAATTTGTAAAAAACAGCACTTCCCCTTTTAAATATTCATAGAGAAGGGTGTAATTTGCAGCAGTAATAATGATTATCTCACATTAAGTCAGATTTTTGTCAACTATATGTGAATAAAAGGATTCCTATTTTTGGTAAAAACAAAAAAAAATTCCCCATCACGCAAACCTTTATTCAATAGCAAGAAAATGTTGGAGCCTGCTAGTTTTCAAGAGTGTTACTTGGAAAAAAATCCTTACCCAAACCCTGAAAGGTCAGGATCAATAGTATGAGAAATAATTAGTCAAATTGTGTTTGCAGGCAGTTTGCAGAAGCCTGCGGTCAGGCTCTGGACGTGAATGAGCGCCTCATCAAGGAGGACCAGCTAGAGTACCAGGAGGAGATGAGAGCTCACTACCGGGACATGCTGACTGAGCTGTCCGCCATCATGAATGAACAGGTCTCACTACGAGTGTCCACACTAATGTTATTACCACATTGTTCCTTTTCTTTTCTTGTTCATTTGCACGGCATAATGAGTTTGATGTCTTCCCATGTGTCGTTTTTATGCAGCATTTTCATGTTTACAAGCTTCTGCTTTTGCTCCTTTTCCAATGTTTCCCCTCACTGCAGCTACAAAAACGTGTTCTTGCTGCCAGCACATCCTCTCTCTCTAACAACTCTCTGTCCACTCTTTCTAAGACTGGTATGTCTTTTCATCAAAATTCCTTCATAAAAGACATCTTGTCACCTTCTTACTTGCTTTATCTTCCTACCATATCTCAGCCAGTCTATCAGTCAGTCAACAGCCAAATTACTTAATCTTTGAATCTTCCTGTTCCAATACAAGCTTTTTATTCTCACTCTTGCTCCAGATTCCTCACACAAGACAACCAGGAACGGACAGGCACAGCGCCTACTGAATGGACAGTAGACTCGAGGAATCCTTTGTGCCAATGGAGGACATCCCCCCCATAAACGTCTTGAAAAGAACGCCAGTTTGAGCCTCAAAAGCGGCTCATTTGCTTGTTTCTGACTGTAGTTGTTTTCCTGCTGCAACGAGCAGCAGGTTAGTGGAAATGTGACTGACGGAGAGCGTAGAGAAAACCTGGGAAGAAGTGTGTAGACTGTGGTTGTGATAGTCTGTAGTCCTGTTGTTGAACGTTGACTATCTGCAGTAGAGGCCAGGCTGCTGGACTGTTAGCTATGTTAGTTTTGGTTTTAGAGACTCGATCCGATGGGTCGTATGGACCCTCCCTCCATGCAAACTGATTCATCAGTGTACCTTCTGACAGACACAAAAAAAAGAACACACAGTACATGTGTTCACACACACACACACACACACACACACACACACACACACACACACACACAGCCTTGTATCCACATCCCAGTCCCTTTAGAGAACAGTGACCTTACTGAGCTCGAGGTGCGTTCAGCTGTATCTGTAACATATAGCTCTCTGGTGCATTTTAATGACACTTTTTACATTTCTGTGGAATATTATTGGACTTCTATCTCAACAAATCTCGCAAAGATAAGTAATGTGAAAAAACTAGCGAATCAAATGTAGAGTTGAACGCACCTCTGTTCCTGTTCGAATGTAGAGCAGCTCCACATCGCTACTTTGTATCCTTGCTAACGTTTCAGAAATATCAGCTTGCCGATTTTCACGGGAACAACAACAACAAAAGTTATGTTTTGTAACATTTTTATGATTGAAGTTGCATTGTTACTGTTATTATTTCCTGTACTGTTTTGAATTGTAAATAAGAAATATTAATATTTAAAACGTTTGAAATGTTTGTTTTTATAAAATATACAATATATAAATATTTGTTTAGCTGAGAAAAAGAACAAAAACTAAAATTTTATGTATTACATTTAAATAAAATTTTGTTAAAATTTGCGATTATACTTCAGTCATTTTCCACTTCATCCACTGTACTGATATCATTGCACCTCATCCCTTCAGATCACCCTTCCTCTCACTGCCGTGCATCAAGTTTTGTGAATGGGGTAAAATAGCCTTTTAAAATGAAATTGTGCCTTGGATGCAGCTTTGCACAGCAGCCCTTCATAACCTGTCTATTGACTGAGCCTGATTGGCTGCTGAGTTCAATCAAGGCATGCGGACGCATGAAGGACTGCAGAAGCCTCGAGCCATAAGAGCATCACAGTCTTTTGACCGTCGCGTTACAATTTAGAGGTCATCTTTTGTTTTGTATGATTTTAAGTTTTCAGTAAAGATACAAACGTCGCGTGTAAAAGAACTTCAAGGTTCCAGGCTAGTGAGTCAGCACGCTGCACTCACAATACACATCTTTTAAATCAAATCCACCAAAGGTCAGACTCTTTTGAAAGTCCTGGTTAAAGGTTTCTTGGAATATAAACCTGCATAATCTTGACGACACAATCTCCCTCAATATAATAGTTTTAAAAAGCATAAACATTTATTAAACAAATATTCACTGATTATCTTTCTGATCATTGATGTTTATTCTTGATCCTGAGAATATGGTATACGTGACATAAGTGACAGCGTGGGAGTCCTCATCCCTACGTCCACAGACATGGTCCTTCAGTGGAGTCACTCCTCTGTCCTTTCTCTCTGAAAGCTGGATCTGCAGTAGATTCACTCTTCTGTCTTTTCTTCTGCCCTTTCTGGATCAAAACTCTTAGTCCATGAGGAGCACTGTGGTAGAGAAGGAGACACTCTTCTGTGCTTTCTTTTTGAAGGCTGGACCCTCCCTCAGTGGAGTCTCTTCTCTGTCCTCTCGCTCTGAAGGCTGGACCCTCAGTGGATTTACTCCTCTGTCCTTTCCTCTGCCCTCTCTGGACTTTTCTGGATCAAAACTCGTAGTCCATGAGCAGCACTGTGGTGGATCTGGAGTCACACTTCTGCGCTGTTTTTTTGGAGGCTGGACCCTCTGTGGATTCACTCCTCTGTCCTTTCCTCTGCCCTTTCTGGACTTTTCTGGATCAAAACTCGTAGTCCATGAGCAGCACTGTGGTGGATCTGGAGTCACACTTCTGCGCTTTTTTTTTGGAGGCTGGACCCTCAGTGGAGTCACTCCTCTGTCCTTTCCTCTGTCCTTTCTGGACCTTTCTGGACCAAAACTCTTAGTCCGTGAGGAGCACTGTGGTGGAGTTGTACTCCTCATCTCTACGTCTGTGGACTGGTACAGTAGGTTTGTCAATGGGCCGCTCGTCACTGTGTTTGTGGACTGGAGGCCCTGTATTAGCTTTGTCCATGAGAAACCTTTGAATGAGAAGCTCTGTGGTGGAGTTGGACTCCTCATCTCGACGTCCGTGGACTGGTAGACCTGCTGCTGGTTTGCCCAGGTGGAGCAGAGTGGTGGAGTTGGACTCCTCATCTCGACGTCCGTGGACTGGTAGACCTGCTGCTGGTTTGCCCAGGTGGAGCAGAGTGGTGGAGTTGGACTCCTCATCTCTACGTCCGTGGACTGGTAGAGCAGGTGCTGGTTTGCCCAGGTGGGGCAGAGTGGTGGAGTTGGACTCCTCATCTCTACATCCGTGGACTGGTAGAGCAGGTGCTGGTTTGCCCAGGTGGGGCAGAGTGGTGGAGTTGGACTCCTCATCTCTACGTCCGTGGACTGGTAGAGCAGGTGCTGGTTTGCCCAGGTGGGGCAGAGTGGTGGGGTTGGACTCCTCATCTCTACGTCCGTGGACTGGTAGAGCAGGTGCTGGTTTGCCCAGGTGGGGCAGAGTGGTGGAGTTGGACTCCTCATCTCTACGTCCGTGGACTGGTAGAGCAGGTGCTGGTTTGCCCAGGTGGGGCAGAGTGGTGGAGTTGGACTCCTCATCTCTACGTCCGTGGACTGGTAGAGCAGGTGCTGGTTTGCCCAGGTGGGGCAGAGTGGTGGGGTTGGACTCCTCATCTCTACGTCCGTGGACTGGTAGAGCAGGTGCTGGTTTGCCCAGGTGGGGCAGAGTGGTGGAGTTGGACTCCTCATCTCTACGTCCGTGGACTGGTAGAGCAGGTGCTGGTTTGCCCAGGTGGGGCAGAGTGGTGGAGTTGGACTCCTCATCTCTACGTCCGTGGACTGGTAGAGCAGGTGCTGGTTTGCCCAGGTGGGGCAGAGTGGTGGGGTTGGACTCCTCATCTCTACGTCCGTGGACTGGTAGAGCAGGTGCTGGTTTGCCCAGGTGGGGCAGAGTGGTGGAGTTGGACTCCTCATCTCTACGTCCGTGGACTGGTAGACCTGCTGCTGGTTTGTCCAGGTGGAGCACTGTGGTGGAGGTGGACCCCTCATCTCAATCGTCTGTCCTCTCTTTCTGAGGGCTGGACACTCAGTGGATTTACCCATCTGTCCTTTCTTCTGCCCTTTCTGGACCAAAACTCTTAGTCCAGGTGGAGCACCGTGGTGGATCCACTCTGATCCTCTTTCTGCTTGGACTGCTGCTGTTTGGCCTTTTGCATAAAAGAAGAGAACCTGTTAGAATCACCAACAGTAAATCAACAGCAACATATAACACTGATTTCAACCTCAACAAACTACATAAACTACTAGAAACAGTCATTTGTAGACATTTACATTGTAAGCAGCAGTTTCAAATTACTTTGACCTTTGAGAAAGGACGTCAGTTCGTGCTCTATAATAATAAAATAAACTGAATGGACTTACCAACAATCACTTAGCCTCTGCAAGGTGGGGATGCAAGGTGATGAACAAGTTTGTCTGCTGAACAGTTGAAAACTGAAGAGCTCTTTCTCTGACTGCACTCAAGTTGTGAAGACAGTGAAATGAGGAGTTCAGCTCTAATACTCTCCTCTTTAATGTTCAGTTCTGGAACCTTAAGATGTCATCAAGGTGGATGGAACATGTGGAGCATCATGATGTCATTCAACTTATGACCTCACAACGTGCAGGGGCGGTCCTAACCTATGGAGGGGCGGTCCTAACCCCCCCCCCGCCCCCACTCCCCCAAGCTTGTACATCAACATATTTCATTGTACAAACAATTTGTTGTGCAATGTTGTTTGAACCATACTGAATGATAACTTACATAAAACAAGAAAACCACTACGGGTTACCAGTTCTACAATGATAGTTTTTCAATAACTCAATAAATTATTTTTGTGTAAGTTAGGTTTTATTCATGTCCATCATCAATATATTAATGTATTATTATTATTATACTCAATAAGACAATGGTCTGATGATCAACAGACACAGACTGCTGCCAGTTACTCTTTAGGACCCTGGGGAGTGACAGTTTGCCTTATGGTGAGTTCACTGGAAGTCGGAACTTGGAGCACAGCTCAATGTAACCTCAAAGTTTAGTGCTCCCAGCTCTTCCAGCCTTACAAGAAAACATGTAGCAGATAGCATGAATTCGTGAATTCTATGTCTGGTTGGTGAGATTAATCCGACTTTCCGAGGTGGAGATCCGACTTCACGGGGGTTCTGATTTACACAAACGCCGACTTCCCAATGCTGCTGCAGTGACAATAATCCAATTATTATTATTATTACATGACATTTCTGTGTTTAACAGCTGTTTGTGCGTGAATAATTTATACGATCAGTGACGCTCATCTTGCAACTTTCAACTTGCAACTATGAAAATAACGAGGCGAGACTTGATGGAGTGCAGACACTCTCCTTTAGTGAACAAAAGGGCAACTTACATATTTGCATATTCCAACACTCTAGGCCCAACAGTTTTCTCGTCTAGGCCCGACAATTTTCCTCTCTGGTCCGTTTCATACGTCATCACGCAATAAAATGCTGGGTTGCTGGGAATTGTATTGAATCAACTTAACATCACACTTATCATCACACAGCTAAACATATGATTTAATATGTTATTTGGTTAACACATAACATCATATCAAATAAATCTTCAAAAGCTCCTTCATCTCCCCTCCACTCACCCCACACAAACTAGGCCTATAAGCGCTCCAGTGCACGCCCCCATGAGCACGAGTGTTTTCATTTGAGTCGTGCTGTCATCTGATGACAGGGAGCTGAAGGAGAGGCAGAAAGGAAAGCTCTCGGGGAATAAAACAGAAAAGTTGGTAGTTGCAGCACTGTTTCCGCCACAACTACCGGCCAAAAAAAGAGTCTGACTTGCCGTGTATGGACGTACAGTGTGAGCAGTCAGGCTGCATTCAGAGCATCGGGCCGTACAGTGTTAGCATGTGAATCTTAAGCTGCAAACTAGTGAACTCTGTGATTTAGTTGTGCAGTTTGAGCTGGAGCTGAGTGCAGCGATTGAAAATATCGCACAGTGTCTGCCCAGCTTTAGATGCCTCTTCTGGCCGCTCCAGAGAGCCGGCCTGCCCCTCTCTCCTGGACGGCAAGTTACTCCCCGCAAAGGGGCAGTAGAAAACCGATTGGTGAGAATTTTTACAATGCCCCCTCCACAATGCCACCCTGGGCAACAGCCCATTTCGCCCATATCAAAAACCGGCCCTGACCACTTGTGTTATCTTTTAAAATGTGAAACCTTCAGTTTAAACACAAACACACACTAGCATAAACTCACATCTCCATACAACCATCAAAAGTTACTTGTTTTTATTGAACAAACCCTGAACATGATTTCATTAAATATGAAAGAAGCACTTAAATGGAAATATGTAGTCACACAAAAATGTACTTTTCTTTCAAAATCAGATCATTATTTTAAACTGTAACATGTCTTTAAATTCTTAAATGTGAAAATTCATACCTCCCAGTCAGGAGAGAAGAATATGAATCAGCCTCTGAGAAATGTAAAGAAAATATAAACTCATACTAATTAAACAGTCAATGGAGCATCTCTGATATGAATACACAACCACATATAGTGTTGAACAAATGGTTTAGCAGGCAGGTGTGCAGATCCAGAGAGATTTCCCCCTCTTTATAAGGACAGCTGCGAGCAATTAGTGCCTCTTTGTCTGTGGCTACGTTTACACATAGCAGGGTATTTTGATAAGCGAATATTTCCTTCCCTCCGTTTTCCAAAATAACATCGTGCACACATCATAGTTTTCAAAAAAGTTTCTGTTTACATTGACCCGCATAAATACGCTGTCGAGAGCCATCATAACTATGGCAAGTTGTTGACTCAGAACTACTGATTTGTGTGGACTTAAACCAGCTCACCATAAGCCGTCTATCACAGTTGCTTTGAATTTTATTGTGTGAATCAACCGAGTATTAACCGAGTATTTATTTTGTATTTTGTTTTGTTAGGGTGTCAGGCATCGGGAGGATCTTCGTGGTACAGGTACCCATTTTTGCATGTATTGTGGTAGGTTTGAAGAGTGGTTAGCGCCTAAAGTAGTCTGTAAATTTACTTCAATTGTTGCAGTGTCTTTTGTAATGATTTGCAGTGATTATGGTGTGCATGTGCTTTCTATTAGGTTTTGCAGTATAATCTTCCCATGGTGCCCTGTCTGATCATCTTTTTATTATCCTGTTTTGGTTCATATTATTGTAATTGGTCGTTCACACTACCTGTATTTTTAAATATTTGTGAATGGTGCATTATTAAAAAAAAACAACTTTGTCTTAAAACTAATTATTGTTTCTTTTCTTCCATAGGCAGGGCTATTTTTATTGAGTTTTATCTTGTGCAATAAATCAGAAGTTTTGACTTGAATGGACGTCTCCAGCTCTCATTTTACCTGAGCATAAATTTGGTTGTGGGTTCATGTAGAGGCCCTTGTATTGTTGCCACAGGGCAGTGCTTTTTTGGCTGCTAAATATCCAGTGTAAACTCCTCAGAAAGGCTGTTGCTAAACAGACAGACTTGTTTGTCTCCAATCACTGATTCAGAGGAGTCAGAATGAAGTCTGAAGTCAAATGATTTGTGATGGAGCCTTGAGGCTTGATGGTTTTGTGTTGGTCTCTCTTGTTCCAGACATTTTCATTACCATGGATAATAACATGCTTCACATCTTCACTGTCCAGTCTGTTTTCCACTATAACTGACATCCCAACCACACTATTTACTAGTGTGCGAAAAAGAGCGACTTAGTTTGAAAATTATACTAATCATTATTCATTCACTTAATGAACTAATTTGCTGAACACAAGTCTTTGCTGCGGGCGGCACGCTGGTGTAGTGGTTAGCACTGTCGCCTCACAGCAAGAAGGTATGGGGTTCGAATCCCGGGCCCGGGGCCTTTCTGTGTGGAGTTTGCATGTTCTCCCCGTGTCTGCGTGGGTTCTCTCCGGCTTCCTCCCACCATCCAAAAACATGCATGGGGATTAGGTTAACTGGCTAATTTAAATTGATCGTAGGTGAGGTGGCGACTTGTCCAGGGTGTAGCCTGCCTTCCGCCCTAAGACAGCTGGGATAGACTCCAGCCCCCTGCGACCCTATGAGGATAGATGATGGATGGAAGTCTTTGCTGTAATTTTAATATGCCATATTTAAGTTCAGATGTTTTCCTTGCAAAGTAGCCACATTTCCTCATACACAAAATCAGTATTTTGTATCTAGCTACTGTGTGCTGGAGATTTGTCTACATTATTACTGCTTAAGCTGAAGGATAACATCTGTGTCATAAACCATGTTATACACAGTGCAGCAGCATGAAGACGTTACAGTGAAATGTTGATTTATAGATGCCATGTTTCAGCAAGTAGGCTTTGATTCAAACGGAAACTGAAAAAGCAGCAAATATGGCTGGAAGTGTTGCAGAAACTTTTGACAAACCATTGTGAGAAGGCACCATGTATGACACTTGTGGCTGAGGTTTCATTGAAAGTGAAATGACAGACAAAGAGCACTTTTCCATGTGATCTGGTGTCAGATTTTTCCAATAGTCAGGTATAATTACTGACCATGCAGAAAGCGAGCAGCAGAGTGGTTGTTTATTTATTGATGCTAAGCCTGGTGTCGCAGCGCTGTGCATAAAAAGAGGTCAGGTGTCCCTTAATGTACAGCTGGTAGTAAAAGGCAGTATGCCTCTCTCTCTTTCTCATTCATCTGTTTTCCTTTCTGCCAAACAAGACAGCTGACACATTTCTTTCTGCCTCTTCACTCTCCCACTGTAGTTGCACACCTGAGGTGCAGCAGATTGCGTTTCACTGACCTCCTGCCTCTTCTTCACAACCTCCTCTCCTTCCAACTCATCAGTATTTCTCCTTGTGTCTCATCTCTCTCTCCTCCCTCCCTCTCTGCAGCCTATTTTGTGAACCAGAAAGAGGGGGCTGATTGGGTTTCTCTTCTCTACAGACGCCTGTCTCCCTCCCAGTGACTGAGACTCCGACAGGGTCAGGTTGCTGAGCCAGTGTCATGCAGTGCAGGTCACAAATGACAAAATATCTCAAACCTGCCAGCAAATGGCTCTACTGGGAATATTTCCATTTTTCACATTATATTCTTTATAATAAAAGTGTGTGGGCACCTCTTTTCAGCTCAGCTACTCTGAAACCCATCTAGTGTATTCACTATGGGTTACAACCTGTGGCCACATGAGCTTCTGACCATACAACCCCAGCTATGGAGGCCCCACTGACTGTAATTATCTGTGGTTTTCTCTTTTGTGTTCACTCCATCTGTATTTGATGTCCATTGCAGTGATTTCTTCTCTTATTATCTATTATCTTATTATTTTCCATTCCCTGCCCGTCATCACTGGGTTGACCCCTTGACCTCTGCCTTTATCAAATAACAGATTTATATATGTATATATTTCTGTGACGTCTATTTTATTTTATGTCTATTTTTATACTTCATATTTAACTTACTGCAATTATTATTATTACTTATTCTATTATTTCATTATTGTTGTTTATGCTGCTGTAGCAGGTGAATTCCCACCGATGGGGGATCAGTTCAAAATTATTCTATTTTATTCTAATTTAACATGCACACTGAGGACACAGTGGAACGTTTAATTAGAGGCTATGTCTCCATCCATCCCTGTCTTCGCATGAGAGGAAGTTTTACTCTATAAATCTAGTCTTATACATGTACAATTGATCAATTTGGTCATTTTTTAAATGGTTTATTTAAAAGATATCAGAGCATCAAGGTGCTCTTTTTCCCTTCCGTTTCCCTCCTAGATTTATCTTTGCTGACAGATGTAATTAATATTTCATACGGAGGACATTGTAATCCCAGCAGAGACATGGGCATTACAAGAAGCAGGTGCCCAGAGAAAAAATCGGATGTTCTCTTGAGCTGGAACATGAAGTTGCTCCACATGAAGAACTTAGCTCTCAACTCTTCAGAGGTCCTGCAGGTCTAGGTTTCCCTCTCTGGAGCAGTGCCAGTGCACATTTCATTTCCGACCCCCTGCTTATTTTTCCTGAAACTGGACTCCGGGGCTGATGAATAAAACATCCTTATTGCGCTGCTGGCTGATCACCGGAGCCCTTTCAGCTGGATAAGTGGTGAAAGGCGACATAATCTCCCCCAGAACAAGATCTGGACTGAGATTGAGACGCGCACAACAGCGACAGGACCACAGAAGCGTTTTAGGGAGCAGGTCAGGATGTTTAAACCCCAGGAGCACGGAGAGGTTTTTGGGAAGCCGTGGTACTGGCAGCGCAGCAGCAGCGCCATGGAGAGCAGCCGCAGCTTGGCGCACGTCATCATGGAGATGCGCGATGAAATCAAGAAGCTGGAGGCGGAGAACCGGGAGCTGCGAGGAGACCACGGTCACCGGGCATCTGGGGCCGTGCCAGGGAGAGGCAGCCCGGTGTCTCCAGCAGCAGAGCAGCAGGCAGGAGTGGAGGAAAACCCCTATGTGAACCTGAGGCGTAATGCGTCTGCGCCAGTCCTGGAGAGGCAATACAAAGGTAGGACAAGGGTTTCAATAGGTCCCTTGCGGACCTGTTTCACAGTCCGCTCGGGCCTTAAGTGTTACTGCACAGGCGGTTATGACTATTATCAAACTCTCATAGTTATATAGGCTAGTACAGTGATCCGTTAAATGTTGTAAGGTAAAATAATTGGGAAAAATGTAATATAACATGTAATTAACTTTTAATTGACCAAATTCAATTCAATTATCAAGGAACATTCCTCGAGTTTACTATCAAACTTGGAGGTCTCACAAGAGATATATTAAAATAAATAATGCTCAAATAATCATATGCAGCTGAATCGTATATTTTTCTTCAGAATTTTAGTACAACTGCATTTACAGAGCATGCAGTTAAATACAATTGGGACGCCGTAACACTGCACCTTGGCCTTTGAGCATCTTGCTGCAGGATCTGATAATGAATAAGCAGCAAAGCGTGCTGGCTTGTAAACTGCAAAATGCAACAAAATGCAGATGGTTATCCTAGTAGTTTTAGCATACTGCATGTATTTTGAAATGCCAAATAATTCTCTGACATCATAGATAGTATGGTAGTATTGGAACGCACATAATTATGAAAATACACAGAAACAAAATGGAAGTATAAGAAAACTTGTTTATTTTATGATTTAAAGACATGGAAAGTGATGACATTTTTAAATATGTGTTGTTTTCTTTCCATATCTATAGCTGCACTGTAGTAGACTTCATACATTCCAGTGTTTGTGTTATTTCCCAGAGAACACTGTCATGACAGTACGAAGGTACTCGATAAGCTCCAACCTGTCTGGTGTGACCATGACGGAGGGGAGGCCTGACAAGACTCAGCCCAGTGACTCTGGATGGGGGAGACTGCATGAAAACATCCAGCATGGTAGTGACATCTTTGGTAACTCAGCCAGAGGAAAAGTGGAAAAAAATACTAACCGGCACTCGCTGCAGGAATATGTACACAAAAACAGGTACAGAGGCCTGTAACACAATTGTTTCCACTTTACTGCTTTTCCGCGGTTTGTCCATAACACGTAGGATTTATTTCATCTTTCAGGGCCAAGGTAAAAACCGTCACATTCCTCCTACCTGTGGACGACATTTACACCAACCGGCCCGTTCTGACTAAACAACAGGAGGTGCCTAAAATCACAGAGCTGGCTTCCATAACTGAGACAGATTCCTGATGGAAGCACAACTTTTAAAGACTGGGAAAAAATGCACACATGAAATGAGAATCCAAACAGGTTAGTCATAGGCTAGTCATTTAGGTCAGTGTGGACTGGGCTCTTAATAAGTGAGCCAGCAGACCGATTTTATCACACCTGACCTCCACACAAACAAAGGACTCTGGTTACAGGTGTCATTTTCATCCGGCCTTCACAATCCAGGCTGGTTAACAGTGATGTGACACGAGGTCCTCTGCAGTAAGGATCAGATGTCTGAACTCCTGTCCCGACCTGGGGTGTCGTCGCGGTGTGAGACACACCTGCAGGTGACGGTTCTTTTACGGACAGGTCACTGACTCAGGCCTCGTGATCAACTGCACACTCATGAGTTATTCATCTTTGTTTCCTCTCACCATGTAAATTGAAATGGGTTGTCAAGGGGCCACGTGCACCTCTAAGTATTTCCAAAGATTTTTTTTTTTTTTTTAACTATGCCTGCTTTCATATATAGAAAGCTCCTTGTAAATACACAAGTATTACTCCAAGAATCAAAGTAAGCACCTTTAATAGTCAGTATAAGCTATTACATGTGACATATGCAGGGTTATGAATTGATGGATGAGATGCTTGTTTTGATGTTTTACAAAAAAACTGAACTGCAAGTAAAATGGATGAGAAAAGTAAAAAGGAGCCGTTTGCTTTCTGGCATCAGATGAAACTCAAATTCACCAAAATATCCATACATAAGTACTTTTATATTTTTTACTTTGAGTTTAGTTCATTTTTAGTGATATACTGCATATTTAAATTATAACCAAGGGTGAAAGTGTTGATTCCTTACTATGTTGCATGCAAACAAATGAAGAGTCACTTGGAATCTATTGGGAGTCGTTTACTTATAGAGAAAACACATTTATTATTATTGTGTGTTAGCTCAATACATGCACTACAGGCAAAGCATACTATGTAATTTAATATAATGTCATATTTGAGCTGCTACATCCAAAGTATTAACATCTGATCGAGTGAAACATTGCCAATGCAGAGGATTGAGCTAAGTGATGTAATTTATGGAGAGAATGATGCCATGAGATCACAGGACCACACAGAACCTGGTTCAGTAAATGCTTTGATTTTTGAGTTTTGTGTTTCCATGGTAATCCGCTGCTGGTCTTCTGTGTCCACATGATTATTTAGATTAAATGATTGTTAAGACCAGTTTGGGGTCAAAAAAAGAGTAGAATAATTCTACTGACAAATGAAAAAACACATTTATTACTTATTAAAAGTCTATCACTTAGTGTTATTTGTCTGGATAATGTGGATCAAATGAGTGTGCTTGAAGGGATAAAGGTAAATTTAGTATAAAACAATGTAAAGAAACGCAAAGCCTTAAAATTGTGGTTAAAGTTTGTATTAAGGTCTATTTGATTTTATTCTGATGAACATGCTCACTGGAAAATACTGTAACGATCCCTGGGATTGGCCAAAAAGACGACCAATCCCGGGTCTGCTTATTGGAAAGGGGCGGAGGCAAATGACTATTTAGATGACGTCACGCCGGCAATATGGCGGAGTACATGGTCTACAACGCCGTCCCGAGTAGCCCCACATCCAGTGGCTTCATCATAAAGTGGTTAAAGTTAATTCTACGGGCCGATCGGAGCTCCTCCGCTGACCAGGAAGCATTCCCGCGCTCTCCTCACCGTGCTTTCCACCTCATGCGATCTTCCTCCCGTGGGTAGGAAATGACCCACGGGGCGATCAGCTGCTTAACGGCTGACTGACTGACAGCAGCGTACTGACTGGTGACTCGGTTGGAGTGCCGTGAGTTGCTCTCTCTCTTTTTTTTCTTAAAGAAAACTTTATATACCTACCCACAGCAGGTTCTTTTTTTCGTTTGTTAAACACAGGAACTGACTTCTTTTGTGGACCAACGTTAATATATATATATATATATATATATATATATATATAAATACACATATATATATGTGTGTGTATATATATATATATATATATATATATATATATATATATACTATATATATATATATATACATGTGTGTATATATATATATATATATATATATATATATATATATATATATATATATATATATACATATATATATATATATACGTATATATACGTGTATATACACGTATATATACGTATATATATATTGTTTTTTAACTGAGGAACACGATCATTGCCTTGAACTGAAAAGAAAAAGAAAATAATTTTGTGTTGAAAAGAAATCATCCTTTGTGTCGGTTTTCAAACATAAATAATAAGAAACTACCAACCAAACAAATACAAAACCATACTAAAACGACTGACTGACATTATCTTAAATGCCAGGAGAGAGACCTGACTATAAATAATTAAATAATAATTAAAATAATACAAAACTAAAATCCCCAAACCCAAACTATTACAATATGTATAAGCTAACAAGCATAAACAAAACGGCACTGTACCATAGTAATATGAAAACATAAATACTTTATTTCTTAGAGAAATGTTTTCACTCAAAAATATGTTAGCTATGATTGTCCAAAAATAACAGTCCTCTATATATGTAGAAACACTTACAAATACTCTCATAGCCTGCAATGTGACAATATCACAACATTTTAATCAAATTGCAGAAATATGTATCAAACAATTTAATCATTGCTGAAATCTGTCATTATCAAGCCACCCAGCAATGTTTTATGTTTTAGCACCAGGAGATATTTGCTTCCTCATTTAAAAGGAATATTATTTTTATTTTCTGACACCAATAGAAGTTTAGGTTGTCCATTACTGTAAAATGGCAAGAAAACAACATGAAAAACAAAGCTGCCACTCTGAGCATCCCTGCCCTGTGCTGGTAAAATACTTAAACATCAGGGAAAGTCCAGGCAGAGTCTGAGGCAACATCTTTCATGTACAGACACTTCATTCATTAAGAACAAGTCACTTATCTTTTATCTGAGCAGACATTTGACACTAAAATGACAAGAGTGATGACAAACTTATTTAGTTTTGATGAAACACACTTTGGGTGGACTTTTGGACAATGTGGGACTGGTTTAAAACATGTTTCTATCACAGTAGAAGGATGGGATCATAAGTCACTGTTTTGTTTGTGAAATGATGGCTATGGGTAGATAGATAGCACCAACAGGATCAAACTAATGCTGTGTTCAACTCCTGGTGGGTTTCAGGTCCGTAATGAGTTCTGCAGAGCCCTCATGTCCCTCAGCAGCTTCAGGTTTTTCTTGCTTCTCTCTCCTGGTCGAACTTTGACTGCAGCAGCAGAGCGACCTCTAGTGGAGGTCATCCTCCTTTCATTGCCACTGTTCCACCTGGAATTAGCTTCCTTTCTTAACTTCTTTATCTAAGAGAGATGAGGAAAAGGGTAAAGCAAAACAACATCTTACATTTAGCATGAACTGAACAGTTTCTGTAAAACCCAACCTGTGTTTTATGTGTGTAGAGTTTTCTGATCTGCTCTCCTTTCCTCTCCATTTTCAGCAGCAGTCTCTCCTGCTCCCTCTGAAGTTCTTTCCTTTCCTCGTCAGAGACACTGGCCTCCACCTGCCTCATCAACTCATCCTGCTCCCTGCAACACAGACACAGGATATCATTCGACACTATTTGAGGAAATTCACTCGTTATAGAGTTTAATGTGACTGCACTCACAAGCTCATGAGTCGCAGCTCCTCCTGTAGTGCTTGCAGCAACTCTGACAGCTCCTCCATGCTAGTGGAGGTGGATGAAGAGGAGCTCTCTGAATATCTGCGACTACCCGTCTTATAGCTGTTTGGGTTGTTAGAGATGACACAGCTGTTGCAGAGGTGTGGCTGGTGTCTCTTCAGGAGAGACAAAACTGATTGGACGTTTGCTCGGACTGAGTGGCTGCACCCTACAGACTGAAAGTTTGGTGGAAGAGGAGAACAGAGTACAAGATAGAGTCAGTGTGAGGGAAGTGACTATACTAATACCATTTTATTCTACAGCTAAATCCACAGATGCTCATACTACCGTTCCAGCAACAAAAGGTACGTCTCTGAGGCTCAGTCTATAGTGTGGCTGTGTGTAGGATGACTGCAGTGGAGAGGATTTCTGGAAAGAGACATAAAAACATAAACAATAGTAAGATGCACAGAGAAAATTTATATTTGGGAGTGTAAAGTATGCAACTGTGGCTCATCTCAGTGTGCACTGATGACGTAAAATCTTGAACTAACCCTTTAGGCTGTATTTCTTTACCTTTGAATAGGACTTTTTCTCTTTGGACTGTCTGCTGGACAAGCAAGGTGATACTGACTGCAGCAGGAGCCTGTTGGTCTCTAAACCTGCCTGAAGCTGAGGAACACACACAATGATGTACAGGTTTTTATATTTAGCATAAAGCATACTGTGGGTAAAACAATGGACTTAAATAGATACAAAAATAAATAAAAATCACCTGATTGGCCTGATCCTGGACCAGCTTTCTCTGGTGCTCCTCCTCCTGTAGTTTCACCTCCAGCTCCCGAATCTTAATCTGACATAAGAAATCCACAAGTACCTTTAATGTGACAATAATAGCAATAAGATTCAAAGTGTTCACTGTCATATGTACAGTGAGGAAACATGTTTCCCTGCACCATGAGATGCTTCCTCTGCCATTCCCACTGAACACCGAGCCATAAACCAAAGTGTAAATAAAAAAGGGACCACAAAAAAAATAATAGATAAATAAAACATTAATTTTTTTGTCTGTCTATGCCATGTACTAATTTCGTTGTATGCACCGTCATATAATGACATTAAAGGCTCCTGATTTGATATTGATGTACTGTACCTGTCATTCGTATTGTTATTGTACCTTACACCTTTTTTACTGATAATGTATCATTGCTTTATTAACTATGTTAACATCAACCTGCCTAGGGGCAAAGGATGGAAATTCAAATAAATAAATAAGAAAAATTAAATTAAAAGGGAGCAATGTGAAAAACTATATATATATATATATATATATATATATATATATATATAAATACACACAATGAAAAATGTGGGCTGTGCATATTAAAACATAAAAATCAAAAAAAATTCAGCATCATTTTGGCTGAGTGAAATCACTGGTTTGTCTCCCTTTATAACTAGTCTACTAAATTTCAAGCAGTTTAAGAATTCAAGCATTTCAAAACTAAAATCTTTTGTAAAATATGTTTCATTTTGTTTTCTTGCCCCCTTTTGGACTCCCTCCAGATGTATCTTTGGTTACAGAGCAAACTTGATGAATTATTATCATTTGGTCTGCAGATGTGAAATTATGAAAGACGGCATCTAAGTAGTTATTTGTACCTCAGCTTTGGTTTGTGTGCGTGTCAGCCTAAGATATTCCCGCTCCAGTCGTTCCAGCTTCTCCAACTGGGCATGCTCAGACTGCTGATCAGCTGACCTGGCTGTCTCCATGGACACCTGAAAGTGGCGATTAATAACAATTAATACAGGTCTACAAATATAGTCACTCACACATGAGGGGCTTTCATTCAGAAACATTAGATTTCAGCATAGGGTGTGAAAGAAAGTATGAATACTTGATTATCATGACATGATAGGGATTCTAAAAAACACTGTTGTTTTAATGACTGTGATAAATGCAAATGCACATCCCACTGTTCTGACAAAAACTCAAAGTCAAATAGTATGTCTGTGAAGATTCGCAGTCATCCAGGTCATGTTTATCTGAAGAGCAAAGAAGAGAGTCAAGCAGCTTCAAGCAAGTCCAGTTGACTCTTCTGTGCTCTTCAGAATTTCCTCAAATTTGTTTAAATTACAAAATGCAGCATATCGCCTAGCTTATAATATGGCAATGTACTGCATCGTAACCCTTGCATCATGATATGTAATGCATTGCCAGATTCTTGCCATTAGACGGCATTATATGTGTGTTTGTTAAAAGTGATATAAATCTTAGTAGTTTAATTGTCTCACAGCATATGAGCCTAAGGAACAACATGGTTAACCTGCTGTTTGAGCAGGCTGGTCCTGTCTGCCTTTGCACTGCACAGCAGCCTCCTCATGTGATCCAGCTGTCGCTCCAGCTTCACACAGCGAGACTCAGCAGCAGCCAGGTGGCTGACCAACACTGTGGAGACCAATGAGATGCCATAAAATATAAGGAACAAGAGGAGAAATAAATAACATATATGTTATTAATGTATCCACCTTGATTGCAGTTGGACTGGCCTCTTATCTCTTTATCTGTGTCCGTGTGATGCTTTAATCCTCTCTGTGTGACTCTATCACCCTGTAGGTGTGTGTACGATGCATCTTTTCTCAAAGTGTGCAGCCTGAGCTCTGCTTGGCCCTTCTCCAACTCCAACCTCTTGAGCTTCTCCTGGAGGTTCCTCAGGGCAGATAAGATCTCTACACAGGCACAAACACATGAATGTGATGCATATTATGGCGGTACACTGAACATATTAAGGGCTGGATTATAGTCGTGGTGTAATAAGGTATTTTTTGTGGGTTTGGATGGAAGAATAGGACAGGAAGAGAGGGAGGATAATGTTAAAGAATGAATAGACAGACGTCAGTGCAACTGAGACGTTCAAGTAGTGCGGCATCATGTTGCACATGCTGTAACCATGGAGCTGTGGAACACCACCTGAATGGAAAGTTTGAGAAGACAAAACAGCACACACTCACATGTGCACAAATTAAAGCTACCTGCACTGCTGGTCTCTGGGAATGCCTTGATGGGTGATGATGGCCGACATGGTGACTGGTGTGTGCGTGTTTTGGGTATGGTGATGAAGGGATGATGAGCAGGATACTCTCTATAAGAAGACAGGCTGTCAGATACCACTCCACGGGGTGCTGGTGGGGGGCAGAACTCCTGCAAACAGAAACAGGGATAAATGCTGAACAACACCCACAAATTCCGGCAAACTGAGGATACCTACAGTAAATGTGCAGTACATGAGTAAGAGATATTGCTGTTACATTATTATCCATCTCATCATCAGAAATAAGAAGCAAATTAAAGGTAAACATTGAATTTGAATTGCCATGATTTCATCCTGAACGTTACAACATGATGTTTGTCCAGTCCATGTCAAATATAACACATTAAGGTAAAGTATTCTTTCTTGCTGCAACGCTAGCTGGCTTAGCTTAGCTAACTCTATGGCCACTACTAAAGGTGGCGGACAGGGATAAGTTAGGCTGACTGTAGTAACTTAAAGCTACCTTGTACCGCGTAGCATCAGCACCGAGTGTTTTTGACAGCTTGTCCATTGTATTGCAGCCAATCCAGTCTGCCTCGCTTCTTCTGATTCAGAAAGTCAAAAATAAATAAAATATGTCACTGTTAGTTCAAAGTAAAATTACACCCGCCCTTTTTGGTTAATTACATTGACAGCCTGCTAGCTAAGCGCCGTTTCTAAGGCTGTCAGTGCTAATAGAAAACATCACTAGACACACAATCCGTGGTTTCTGAGGGGGATGAATGATATTATTTCCACCCTGGACCGTCAAGAGCTGAGCACATGCACGTTCACGTAACGTATGTTCGAGACGACTACAGCGGCGCGCCCTGAATATCAAAACAAACGCACACTATCGGCTTTAGCGGAAGTGTAGTTTTTCTTCCGTGGAGACTCTGCTGTTTGGAGCGGTGGTGTTTCAGAATAAACCTACAATAACTCTGAGCCCCCTGTGAGGGGCGGGGAGAGAGGCTTTGCAAGACTTGCCGGGATTTTTCTGGCATGTTAACAAGTTGTGGAGTCTCAAGAGGAGGTGGGTAGACATAGCAAGTAGTGTTTCTCCCACTTGTGGAGCCATGGGTGTATGGGTATATCAAAGAGCATACATACCTAAAATCTATTTCACGTTCAGTTAAAGGTGAGACCCACCCGATAAGTAAACACAAGATTAGTTCGTGTTAGCTTTAGCATTGATAACTTGCACTGAATAGCTTCTAGCTAAAGTGAAAGCTAATGTTAACTCACCATCCTCGCAGTAACTTTCGTTTTGCCGTTAGCTACGACTTTACTAACAGATAATTAGCTAGTTAGCTATTACACATCATTACACGTTACAGTGCTTTGTGCTATGCCGGGACTACAAACTGATAACTCAGTCATAAATTTGTGTGCAATGTTAATGTTAGTTATCACTGTACAGTATCATTATTTCATCTGTGCATTGATGTGATCTACCATTCACTGACTGCTATTATATTTTGCGTTTTATTGTTTTATTATTCACTATATCTTTTTTTACTCATGTTCATGTCCTCTTGCTGCTTTAACACTGCACATTTACCTACGTATTTTTTGCAGGACAATCCTTTTGCAGACCACCTCTCTGGATTAGTGAGATCTCATTTGCTGCATCATGTCCTCAGAGAACACCTTGTGAGTCATGCAAAGCTTTTCTCAACCCAAATATATGATTACTGTGCTGTATGGTTATCAGTGTTTCTCAATGACTGATGGAGAATTCGTATCTGTTTAGTTTCCAGTTATATCCAGGTTGAAAACATTCTAATGTATGAGCTGTATTGTGTGCTGTTTTTCCTAGGGATGACGAGGATACTTTTAAAATCCTGATTGCTACAGATATTCACCTCGGTTACCTCGAGAAGGATGCTATCCGTGGCAATGATTCTTACAACACACTTGAAGAAATCCTGAAATGTGCCAAGACAAATCAGGTACAAGCTAATTCATGTCTGAGTCTGCTTAGAGTGACATAACATGGTCCTATTTATATTCCCACTGCTTTCTATCAGCTTCTTTGTTTTCTTGCAGGTAGATTTCATCCTGCTGGGTGGTGATTTGTTCCATGAGAACAAGCCGTCACGACGATGCCTCCACAACTGCATCACTATGATGAGAAGGTACTGCATGGGAGACAAGCCCGTTCGCTTCGAAATTCTCAGTGACCAGACTGTCAACTTCAACACCACCAAGTGAGCTCTGTTGTTTTTGCGTGATCGCTTTTGTCAAAAAACTGTTTTCCCTGTTAAATTAATGTGCTCATATGTGATGTGTGTTGTAGGTTCCCCTGGGTTAATTTCCAGGATGAAAACCTGAACATCTCGATTCCTGCGTTCAGCATTCATGGTAACCATGACGACCCAACTGGGGTGAGTCCAGAGTAAAAGGAATTATTAGACACAAAATCTTACTGTGCAAGTATGTGCATTTGCGTGTCTATTTTGTTTTGAGAACAGTGTAGGCCAAATGTTTGGAAGCAAGGCCAATACAGGCCAAACATTTGGGATCAATTTCAAGTGTGTATGTGTTTTTTTTTAATATTGCTTTCACTTCATTTTCCTCAAGGCTGAAGGTTTGTGTGCATTGGATCTGCTCAGTGCTTCTGGTCTTGTCAATCACTTTGGTCACTCCCAGTCAGTGGAGAAGATAGAGATTAGTCCCATCCTCATGCAGAAAGGCAGCACTAAGCTAGCGTTATTTGGTCTGGGTAAGTGTTTCTGTTTTGTGTATCAGTTTGGACTGAAATAAAATAATCTTTGTATGCATTCTGCCAAGATTAATAAAAAGTATTTGTGTGTGTGTGTGTGTGTGTGTGTGTGTGTGTGTGTGTAGGCTCTATCCCAGATGAGCGTTTGTACAGGATGTTTGTCAACAACCAGGTAACAATGCTTCGGCCCAAAGAAGACCAAGATGAATGGTTTAATCTTTTCACTATCCACCAGAACAGGTGTGTGCATGTTAATGTTGTTGTTGTATGTTTTTGACTAGCTACAGGAAATCAAAAATAAGTTAAAATATCAGAGGTAAATTTTGTGATTAATGATTTAATCTGCCACTTAAGTCAGAACTTTGGGAAGGCCATTCTAAAACCTTAATTCTAAGGTTTGTTGTATGTTGTCTTTTCTGTCTTTTGTATTTTTCTGTAGGAGTAAACACGGACCCACTAACTACATCCCTGAGCAATTCCTGGATGAGTTTCTCGACCTGGTGGTGTGGGGTCACGAGCATGAGTGTTTGATTGCACCCGCCAGAAATGAACAGCAGCTCTTTTACGTGACACAGCCTGGCAGCTCGGTAGCCACATCCCTGTCCCCAGGAGAGGCAACCAAGAAGTACAAACACAATGGATTGTATATACTTTATATTCTGAGCATGTCTTAAAGTGATTAAGTAGCTCTAAATACTCTTGCTTGTGTGGTTCCAGGCACATAGGATTGCTGAGGGTGAAAGGTCGTAAGATGAACCTGCAAAAGATCCCCCTAAAGACGGTACGTCAGTTCTTCATTCAAGATGTGGTGCTGGCTGACTACCAAGACCTCTTCACACCTGACACACCCCAGGTCACAAAGAAGGTGGAGGACTTGTGCTATGCAAAGGTAATGCTGAAAGTCACCAACAGACATACAGAGCTAGGCTTACATCTGTTCCTCTGTCATCTTGCAATTTTCACCCTTCATCTTTCCCCTGATATCTCTTTCCTAACATTCTTTAGGTCACAGAGATGTTAGAAGAAGCTGAAAGAGAAAGACTTGGATGTCCGCTCACCCCAGAGAAACCTCTTATTCGGCTGAGGGTAAGATGGACACACTTGTACCTTCCTGTTTGTGCTTCTTCATTCAAATTCATCACCTTCAATGCCTTTCCTAGGTGGACTACAGCGGAGGCTTTGACACGTTCAGCACTTCTCGCTTCAGTCAGAAGTTCGTAGACCGTGTAGCCAACCCTAAAGACATCATTCACTTTCTGAGACGTCGTGAGCAGAAAGAGGACATCAAAGGTCGGACGCTGGCTAAATACACAGCTACAGTTCTGCAGTTTACACCATTAATTCACGTACTGTCTGTTTAAAATGTTTCAATTTGCGCTTTTCTTTTTGTGTGTTATCTTTGCGCTTTTTAGATGAGGTCAATGTTGACTATGGCAAGCTGTTAAAAACCCCAGCAGTTGAGGGGCTGAGAGTGGAGGACCTGGTTCAAAAGTACTTTGAGGCAACCGAACAGGTCCTGCACACACAGATTTCCATCCACGCACTTGCATGGTGTCATAACACTTGTTTTCAACAAATGTTTTTACTATTGTATGTTTTTTTTTTTTAAATGTGTGTTCATATCTTCTCCAGACAGTGCAGTTGTCCCTTCTGACCGAGCAGGGCATGGGGAAGGCCATTCAGGAGTTTGTAGACAAAGATGAGAAAGACGCCATTGAAGAGCTGATCACGTACCAGTTAGAGAAAACACAGCGACACCTGCAATCCAGAGGAGTAACCACGGAGCAGGATATAGACACTGAGGTAAGGAATGGTGGCTTGGAAGAGGAAGTTGATGCTGAACGTCATTATGAGACCATGTTTTTGCATTTTCAGGTCAGACGATTCAGAGACTCCAAGAAGAACACAACGGAGGAGGAGAATGAAATCAAAGAGGTCAGCGATGATTGCACACAAGCCTGAAACAATGTATGTCTGTTGTGTATATCTGTGTTCACTTTATGTCTCCATTTCTCAGGCTATCAACAGAGCTAAAGCTCACCGTTTAGAGCGTGGCGACGAGCCCATGGATCTGGACACTGAGCTTGCTTTGGACTCTGACTCTGACAGCTCAGCGCCATTACCTCCCACCACGAGAGGCAGAGGGCGAGGAGGCAGGGGGCGGGGTAGCCGAGGAAGAGGTAGAGGTGAGTGCTTACCAGACTACTGTGTAAGGGCGATGCAGAAATGCAACAATCATCAATGCTAATGGTACGTGTGCACACTAGTTATTATAAATTATATTTTAAATGTAAATGTGAATGGGTGGCACGGTGGTGTAGTGGTTAACACTGTCGCCTCACAGCAAGAAGGTACCGGGTCCGAATCCTGGGCCTGGGGCCTTTCTGTGTGGAGTTTGCATGTTCTCCCCGTGTCTGCGTGGGTTCTCTCTGGGTACTCTGGCTTCCTCCCACCATCCAAAAACATGCATGGGGATTAGGTTAATTGGCTAATTTAAATTGACCGTAGGTGTGAATGTGAGTGTGAGTGGTTGTCTGTCTCTATGTGCCCTGCGATGAGGTGGCGACTTGTCCAGGGTGTACCCTGCCTTTCACCCTAAGACAGCTGGGATAGGCTCCAGCCCCCCCGCTTATGTGAGGATAAGCGGTAGATAATGGATGGATGGATGTAAATGTTCTTTATTTATACAGCACTTTACAACAGTTTGGGTGAACCAGAGTGCTTTACAATTGATAGTAAATAAAATAAATAAATTCCATAAAATAAAAGCAATAAAATCAAATAAAATTGTCATCATGCTACTGGGTATTTAAAGCCATACTAAATAAATAAGTTTTCAGTCTAGATTTGAAGAGGCTCAGGTCAGAAATAAGATGCATTTCAACGGGGAACTTATTCCAGAGCCAGGAACAGTTAAGAGCTCAGATAAATAAGATGGGGCGAGGCCATTAAGAGCTTTAAAAACAAACATTAAAAGTTTAAAAAGTTTTAAATTCTATAATGGACGGGAGGACAATGAAGGAAGTGATGTGCTCTAGTCTGTGAGTGTTGGATAAAAGACAGGCAGCAGCATTTTGCACAAGTTGAAGGTGACAAAGAAAAATAAGAGATAACAGTTAATCAGAGTGTACATCTATTTATGATCAGAGGTCTTGGTTCTGAACTGTTCATGTGTTCTCATCTAGGTGCAGCTGCTTCTGAACCAAAGCCAGCTAGTCGGGGCCGCTCCCAGAAATCCTCAGCAGCTTCCCAAAGCAGAAGCATTATGCAAGGTATTGCAGTGTGACATTATGTGTGTGAGCGTAATGGATCTATCGACACACAAGTTAACTTTGTGTATTTAACACTCGCTGGAGCCGTCTGTTTCTTGCTTGAATTCATTGTGTTTTATTTCTTTATACCTCGTTCTCCAGCATTTCAAGCTTCATCCCAGACGGCATCTCGGACCGCAGCCAGCAAATCTTACACAGATGAAGTGGGTGAAATGAAGCCAAATGCACAATATTACATAATAATAATAATAACTGTCCCATCTTCCAACCTTGTCTCACATCTTCATACATCTCAGATGACCATTGATGACTCAGACGACGATATGCCTGTAATGAAAACCACTCGACCTCCTGCAAGGTGTGTTTGTCTTCGGACATTTAGTAAATAAAAGAAAACATACAGCTCTCAATATGTGATGTGTTTTTTAATCGCGTGTTTTAACCTGACTTCTCTTGATTACCACAGACCAGCAGCATCGTCATCATCGTCCTTCACTAAGTACAGCTCTCAGAGCCAGTCATCTAGAGGAGTTGCATTTGACGACAGTGATGATGATGAGGTAAAAAGAAAATGATGCAGCATGTATCTGGTGTGCTGAGGTGGTTTTCCAGGAGTTAAAACTGTTCTGAAGCCTGTTTTCTTCTTAACAAAAAAAGATACCTCTACACTTATTATTTATATTTGTTTGTCAAATATGATCGTAACGTAGTGGATGTTTTTATCTTTTTAGCAGCTCTGTTTCCTTTTTTTTTTTGGTACAGGATCCATTCAAAGGCCCCAGCCATCGTTCACGAAAATAACCATAAGTGCATCCAATGCGTAACATTTTCATGTTCATGTTCATTGTTGATTTTCCAAATCATCCTAAATAGCGAGTGAGCTGTGGCGGGGTTGCTCTGAAGGACTTCTCAGCCCTCCTAATGTTGACAATAAGTAATGAAGTTGTTCTGCGACAAAAATGGGCAAGGTGGAGACAGCTTCCAGACAAGACTTGCTGTAGTTGCACATCTGCTACTTTACATCAACACTGATCAGAGTTGGATTTGTCATTGGCCGTTGTAGCTCTCTGATATTCAGAAAATTATAAATGTTCCTTCATACACTATCAACTGTCTCCTTGTTTTTGGATCATGGTCTACCATAAGAAAATCCTCACACCTCACCTGTCTGATAGAAATTAATACTTTTTTTGCTGTCTTGCAGCTAAAACCTGTTCTACATGAGAAATGTAAAGCACATTAGGTTTGTGGTCAAGGGGTGTTATGGGTTAATTTATGCGCCTTTGCTTGGACCACACCCGTCTTTGGACTTCATTTGATCTCAACTAAACACCTGTAAAGTTCTGTGACTGCACCTTGCACAGCTGCTATGCTGGCACGCCATTGTGGTCACAGACTATGTCCTCTGACATAAACACCCAGCAAAGTATGCAAAACTTTCTTTGTCATAAAGCCCGGTACAGTTTGTCTCCAACACATTTTGCATTAATGACTCATACACTGTCAAGGTGAAAACAACACCAGAGTCATTGTTATGCTGGGATACAAACAAATAAAATGACTTTGTCCTCCACAGGGGGGCAGTATAAATCCAAGGCTTAGGGAGGCATGTAAGAATCAAAACTCCTTGCACAATACTATGTCATTTTCAGAAATGATGCAGAAATTGGAGATGACACTGTCACTTTCATCATCTTTTGCTTATAATCTATATAACAATTTACATAAATTTGGTTCCCTGCTGTCCCTTTTGTTAAGGTTGGGTCAGAGATGGGAGGATGACACTGAATAGAACAAGGAGAGATCCAGTTTCCAGCTCATACATTCAGACAAAGGAACATGTCAGTTGTATAACAAAGCAACTGTTCCACTTGCTATGTTGAAGAACAGTGTCTTTATTGTATTTACAACCTATTTACAGCTATACAAAAATCAACAAAAAGAACCATATATACAGTAAATTGCTATCTGCCACCTGCTATTTGGCACACAACTTAAATCCAATTCCTATTTCACAAAATCATACAGTACAAAACGTGTTAACTATTACGTTAAAATTGAAAGTGCCATTTCATACTACTCTAATGAATGTCTTCAAAGGCTACTACAAAAGACAAAGATAATGATAAATAAATCTATTCTTTTACTTAGTCACAATTTGAATGAAACCTTCAAATGAAGAAATAATGATTGAGTGTAGCCTGAGTGTGGTTTTCTGTATTGAGTGCTAGACTTCAGTGCATTATTAAACTAGTAACTTAAATCATATGCACATAAAGTCAGGTCTAGTTTAATTCTCACTTTCCACTTAAAGTGCTTGTGTAAGTCCATGTATGGTAGGAAGCAACCGCCGTAAAAAGGTGCATTTTCCCTTAAATCGGGACCCAACAGATCCACTGTATCAGCACCATAAATGCATTTGACTTGGCATCGCTTTTATAGGTGATATTAACCTTAAGTGTCACACTGCAGGCATTAGCGTAGCGCAGGTTTACCCTAACTGTTACCCGTCTGTACAAAGCAGTTCACCACATGGACCTTCATAACACACTGCATGCCTAAAATCATAGCACATAGTAATCAAATACATTGTGTCTGTGATCTGCCCATCTGGTATTCACAAAGTATTCACAGTTAAAACAATTTGTATAGTTACTGCCAAATCCTCACGTCAGGACCAATGACTAAATATTGTACTTTTATTTGATATTATTCTAGTTTTAAAAAAAATGCATGAAGCAGTGAATTGCATTTGTCAAATTACAACATTGTAGAAAAACAAAAACAAAAAAAAAAAACATCCCAGACTGGCCAGTAACCCATAACAACATAAACATACCTGTTCCCTGAGATAAGAAACTGAAATGGCACAAAGAACACCTGAAATAAGTTTGGTATGAAATGGCGTGTGTGTTTTTGCATAATGGCTGAGATCAATCTTCAACTTCCCCCATCTGTTTCCTCATCTCCAGCCAACCAAATAGAAACAAAAGCTTCTCTTTTAGTTTCGACGGCTGTCCGAGGTAGACTGAACTGGATTCTTGAGGTGGCTGCTCGTCACGATAGAGGTCCTCAGGGGTTTTTCTGGATGGATGAAGTTAAAATGATCAGGATGGCCTCATATTTTTGTTGGTAGAGTAAGCATACTGAATACAGAAACATAGCATGTTTTTCTGCACCTCAATGACTGTATAAATCCAGTTTAGCATCTCTTCAACGTTGCAGTAGACACCTGGCCTTCTCTCCTGGGCACAGCCAACGCCCCAGCTCACCACTCCGATCAGATGCCATTTAGAGGAGGTGAAGTACACTAAAGGGCCACCGCTGTCCCCCTGGGAGTCAACAAAAACATCTTCGTAACGCTTGAAACCTTTTGCCAGAAAAGAACTTCTCTATCGCAAACGACAGCTAATAGAACTGCAGACTGAGGGAAGTGACTTAAAATATTAATTTTCTTTTGCTGCCTTAATCAATGTTGATTTTAATTGGAATCAGTTGTCTGTTACCTGGCAGGCATCCACTTTCCCCTCCAGGAAACCAGCACAGATCATCCTTTGGGTTATTGCGTTACCATACAGTGTGGGGCTGGAACACTGAGCCTGGTCTATCAGAGGGATGGAGGCCTTCTGAAGAACAGGAGAAATTTTACCTAGAGGGATGAGGATGCAATGCTTGAGTTATGGTGGATAACTACAGGGAAGTTCACAAGGTGACAGTTGTTGATGATGAGAGGTAGTGTGTAGGTTTCTCACCGTTTTCCTCCAGGTAACCCCAGCCAGTCACGACCATGATGGATTTGGCAGGAAGGCCGAACGCTTGAGGAGGTAGACAAACTGGCTTACGGGCCACTGAAAAACAGGGGAGGCACATTGATTATGAAACAATTAGAATCATTATGCTTCTGTGGCAAATCAAAGGTGCAGTTACAGTGGCTGAATTTGACCTATCGTGAAGAGCATGCTGTTTGATATATATACACCACAAGAGGGTGACAGAGTGGAGCTTACGGTCCTCCTTACTCTTCAGACTTGAACATCAATAGACAAATACATGTACCAATAAATGCTTTTATGGAGTATTAAAAGAAAGTCTAACCTCCCACTGTGATTGGGCTGCTGAGTCTCATCAGTGCAATGTCATAGTCGTTTAGTGCCGGATTATAGTCTCCATTTACTATGATCCTGTCCACATAGGAGCCCCCAAGTGTGCCCATGTATGTCCGACCTGACACCACTCTCCAGCGACTCAGTTCCTTTTTACTACTGCAGGATCCAAAAGAAGAGAGCAGGGGGAGGAGGTGTGAGCATGAGGAAATTCAATGGAAATGGAAATGTTATATGCCAAAACTACTGACCCAGTAAAGCAGTGAGCAGCAGTGACGACCCATCGCGTTGACACCAGTGAGCCTCCGCATGTATGGTGGCCTCCCTGCTGCAGGCTAACCTGCCAGGGCCAGTCCTCAATCAAAGCATCTGTGCCCCCGACTACCCGGTCCTGAGAGCCCACCTGTCCACAATCTGATAAAGAAAGTTATCTTGTTATTTTTAAAGATCAATTTCTTAAGTCCATTTTAACCTCATATTTAATGCATGTCTTGGTTGTTGTTTTATCCATCTAAATCATTCTATTCTATTCAGTAAAGGACCAGTCAGATGAGCGTATTTTCCTCCACAAACTTTTTAAAAAAATGTTTTTAAGATTATAAGGAAGGAAATTATTACTATGTTGCTAGGAAATAGTTTTGCTGCAGGACGTGTATGAGCCTATAAGTGTGAAACTGGTCCCACAGCCAAGTCATCTTCCACCCACCACCCATGAGCCCTATTCTGCCTTCCACTAAAACTGTAAACAACGTTAGCCATGGTGCTTGCTCTGCTAAAAATTAAACTCACCCGAACAGGACAAAGACACCACAGATCCGGTTCTGCATACACTGCTGTTTGGAGGGGAGGGGGGGGAGCATTCATTCGTCAATTATTCAAACAGACAAAATACACAGTCTAATGTTGACCAAACTTCATCCCCATATTGAACTTTGTCTCTGTTTCCTTTCTGCTTTGTTTGAGTAAACCACCTGTCTTTTTTCTGTTCACTCTCATAGGGGATAAGACAGAGAGGGAACAAAAACTGGAATTTTTTTTTTGCCTTTTAGGAACAGAAACTGTGACAACAGATCGGGGGGAGAGAAAAGGTCATGAGCTGTAAGAGAAAGCGAGAATAGAATTGAAGATTTTTGAGCCAACACACGAAGATAGAAATGTATAATAAACTATTTAGTTTAGCTTACTGTAAACAGCTGTGTCTTAAACAGATGACTTCAGGTCTGAGATAAAAACAACCTATTATCCCATTTGATGGCAGATACCTTCCTTACCGGTCTATGGTAGCCTGGTGTATGGGTGTGTTGGAGGTCCCAGGCCTGATTGCTGTGAATGGTCCCCTTTTCATGGAAGACATCAATGTGTCCACTCGGACCCTGGTGCTACGAGGTTTACTGTTAAGACAGAACAGGAATGATGTAGTACTTGATTACAGGTCATGTGACAGAGTCAAAATTTACAGCACAGTGGATATAATCTCATATTTATCAATGTGTATACTTACTATGTGTATCCCAGTTGTTTGCATGCTGTCTCTGTGTGCTTGTCAGTCCAGTTGTCACTACACACACTCCTCCAACCTGGGCCGCGGCTGTACACCTGGAGGACCCGCTGCCCTGTCGTAAGACGTACTGTAGGGAGAAATGACACACAAAAGAAAATAAGAGGAGTTTCAAGCTCTACTTTGTGTGTCTGTGGAGACACAGAGGTAAGTGTTTTGTTTTACCTGGAAAGGTGGTGTTGACCGTAAAGCTGGACAGACAAGTGAGTTCATCCTCCCCTCCAGCACAGTCATCCTTCCCATCACAGGCTTTGTCTATTGGGATGAACTTCACAGAACGCTTGCAGAAGAAATATTTGCTATCAATCAGTTGCTTAACTGGAGGGAAAAGGAAGAAAAGTAGGGCAGAACACAGATTAGGATAAAATACAGGAAATGACTCTTAATTGTGTTGTTAATTTTACACCTCTGTTTCTCTAGTATCCAAGCAGTGATGGTTGATGGCTGAAAAAATATATTGTCATGCTATCTTGTGGTGTCTGCATGTGTCCTTTAGGGGAAGATTTTGACAAGAATTGTGACTCACTGAAGTAGGCTGCAGTGACCAGTATGCCCAGTAAGACCACTACTGTCAGGACAGTTAGCAAAACTTTCTTCCTCTTAGACGCCTTGTCTTTCTGAGTCTTTGGAGCCGTCATGGGCTTTCTGTGGCGGCCTGGCCGTGGAACCACTGGGGAGAAAAACATACATAGCAATGGAGAAAAACAAAGGGAGGCGATAACTGAAAAGGGGATGAGAGAATAGAAATCACAAATGAGAGAAAAGAGGTACAGAAACCAAGTCAAGTGTGTACACTGAATGTGCTGTAAGTTCTTAGTCTAGTCTCACACCGTAGTTTCATGAAGCAACATACTGTTGATTAACATGACACCAAAACTAACAGACAACTTACCTGCCTGCCTGGGATTCAACGGTCTAGTGCTTTCCTCAGGTACCTGGGCGATCGTCTGAGGAAGAAAAACAAGGATAGTTTTTTTAGGATTATTTCCACGTGATCATTATCAAATTTATATGAGAACAAGTAGGATCTATCTGTCCACCATGAGCCTTGTGTATTATACAATGCATATCCTGAGGAGGAGCCACAAAAGGATTACTGATCATTCACACATAGAACATAGTGCGCCACTATTAGTTGTTAGGTTACACCCAAGTGCCTAAGTCAGTTTGTCTACATGCTGCAGGCATTTCCCATAATCTGTTATCTGATGGACTCCTCGACCCCACGAGAAGAATATAGAATGTGAATGTACAGTATTGTGGGGTGTAGTGTGGCAGTGTCTATTGGGACTTTGTGTGACTTTCATTCAAATGCAACTGATATGGTGCAGACAGAATGCACTGGCACATTGCAAAGTGGTACAGTGAGTGTGTGGCCGCCCTTCAGCCACAGGAGCCAGGTTAAAGCCCCATGCTACTCAAGTATTCCCTTGGAAGATATTAGCTGTATCCCAGTTGCATAATATAATATCATAGTCTACCTACACTGTGTCTATATGTAAGATAAAATACCAAAAAATGCTTGCTGTGGTTCCCTATGGTGTATATATATATATATATATATATATATATATATATATACACACACATGTATATATTGTGGCTCCCTTGCAATGTTTGTTAATGCAGTAGCTGACAGGAAATAAACTTGGACCAAAGTTGTTGCCTTAGCAACAATGGCTGTTCTTTGTAATAACTTAACCAGTCACTGGGGTATATTCATTCATAAAGGTGTGCTTGCAATTATAAATAATAAATTTTATCTGCAATCTGCGTTTTTTAAGTCACGTGACTGACTTTAAGTCAGTAAGGTTAAAGTGAAGCGTTAAACTATCGTCATTTGAATTTCCAGGGTTAGCTCCGTTAGCTTGATAGCCTACTGAGTCTCCCAGTAACTCTCCATGACTTTGGGTAGTTTGGGCTCTGCAGGTTCCGTAAATAGTTACTTTACAAAAAAAGAGTAAAGATGCGACTCCCGGTAAGTGACGATATTTGTCTTATTTATCTAGATGTTCTTACGTCTCATTAGCATGTGTGCTTACGCTAAACTCTAATGTTGTTCAGAGATAAGCTAACGCTAGCTATTGATTATGCCAAAGTGGGTAAATACCTCCGAATCATTTACAGACTGTTTGAACGAATTAACGCAGATTTAATGCAGAATGTGACATTTATATATTGCTGCTTTGGAGTTGTTAAATTAAAAGTTGAGGGTTTAAAAGACATTTGACGAGGTCGACATTAGCCGCGTGATTAAACCTACCTTGGATGATTGTATTAGCTACTTGTTGGCAGCGATGGAATGCTAACGTAGTAAAATGCTTCTTTAGGCATCAACGCTCTGTTTTTGTCTCCACCGTCTCCTGATGGAAATATCATGCATATAAAAAGTCTCTTTAGCCGCTAAATACTTCATTGGGTTCACTAGCTAGTCTGTAACTATGTCTATCTACTGTAAGGTGCTCAGCAGACAGTTAACAGTAGGATTTTTGTCAAAGAAAAGGCCTGATTGGCTAAATATCTCAGGACTCCACCAGTTGATTGAAGCCACTTCAACAATTAAGGGAGATGTAGTGGATTCTGGGATATTGAGTGCTATAGTGATGCAGCAGCAGTGTAATTCAAATTCAGGCTGGAGAGGACTAATGAATCAATTTCCCTCTCACAAACAGAGGTCATTTGTGTGTTGTGGATTTTTACTTTTAGTGTATTTCTCTCAGTGCGTCACCTGTAGTTGATACAGCATGGTAGTTCATGTTACTACGGAAGCCGAGAACGGCCATGCATTCATACTTTTTTCTTACTGCGTTTTCCGTTATAACAAGATAATTTCAATCGTTTTCTCGTGATAACAGGATAATTATCTCCTTATCACGGGAAAACGAGACCTTGTTTTCCCGTGATAAGGAGATAATTATCCTGTTATCACGGGAAAACGAAGTAAGAAAAAAGTATGAATGCTTGGCCGTTCTCGGCTTCCGTAAAAATCATCCACGACAGCAAGGCATAATGCTATTTCAGCCTGCCTGAGTCCCTGATTGAAAAGATGCATGATGTGGCGATCAACATCCTCCTGCTCCGACGACACTGCTGCACTGAATGACGTTTCCTGCAAAGATTTATTTATTTATAAAATTATCTCGTTATCACGGGAAAACGAGACCTTGTTTTCCCGTGATAACGAGAAAATTATCACGTTATCTCGGGAAAACAAGGTCTCGTTTTCTCGAGGGTCATTTGTAAAGGACAGAGGGTGTCATGTCCTGTACAGATTGTAAAGCCCAATGGGGCAAATTCATAATTTGTGATATTGGGCTGTACAAATAAACTTGAAGATGAAGAGGTATATATATATATATGTACTGACTGATGGTTTGATGAGCACTTATGTCAACCTGCTGTTCTTCCTTTGTCTTGTCCTCACAGATTATCATTCCTTGTTAGAACTACACACATATTACAGTATATGTTCGTTGTTGTTATGTTGTTTAGGAAGTAATCTTTGATGACTAGACTAACTGAGGAATTAATAAATCAGCTAACGAGGAACATTGCTTTTCACTTCTGCTTTAAAATATTTCGGTAAATTCCCTTCACTTGCATAGTTCTTTACTACCAGGCTCATTCTACTGAAGCTGCTTCTTTTGAAGGAAGCAAAAAGGTAATTTGTTCCATGTCCACACAGCCAATGTCAAATCAAATTTCAGTCAAATGAAAGAAACCAGCAATAAGTATGAAGTGAAAAGGCATCAAATGTTGTTGGGCAGGTTTTTTTCTGTAGGTGAGCTCACTTTATCCTGCTGTGAATCAGCTATGCTGACTGAGACTGTTCTGCTGAGAAACTCCCTGAGACACTCTTATAAGAGACAACGTTTCAGTAGGTCACATCCAGTAAAAAACACATACGTCAAACACTCAAGATGTGAACATGTTGCGTTGTCATCTCTCTCAGATTTCTCTTTACCATGAAACATGGGATGTGTCACTTGCCCTACAGCATGTTGCTATGTAACATAAGACTTTCAGTTTGTTTCATATTATTTATGGTCAAAGTTTCACTTTATGTAACAGGGTGTAAGATGATTCTGAGAGATCCCCCATTCTAAAATTATTGAGGATTATTTTTTAGAAATTTTTTGTAAGTCAAGTACAGAGTTCTTGCCTCACATTGAGATCATAAAGTACGGTACAAAGAGTCTTAAAATATCTGCAAGTTGAAAGTTGAAATACCTGTGCAATAGAAACCCTCTGTGTAAAATAAGTGTTTGCCAATTAATACACACCCTCAAAAGTTGCACACTCATCAATGAAATCTCATTGTAAAAACCTGTATGAGGAACAAGGTCATCATCAACTACAGCAAGAATTGAATAAGCGAGAGAGGAATAAAGGCGAGATGAATGATATGGTGCAAAAGAGTAGGAGGTGCGCCTTCCTGGGATACCAAAATGATGGCTAAAGGAAGTCATGTTGCCAAGAGTGGACAAACACTCAACACAAAAAAACAGGTTCTGTCTTGTCACACCAAGACATATTAGTGCTTTCTGGGAAACACAAATGTTGTCTTTTGTGCCATGACTAACATAAACTATTCTATGAGCCAGAGCAATGTTTAAAAACAACCAGTTAGCCATGCATTACTATGTTTCACGTCTTGCATCTGCAGTAATAGTTAATATACCAAACCTGATTTTGTTTCATTTTCACTCAGACTGACCCATATGACGTAGTCCAGCCAGTCAGCCCAGCAAACAAGGAACCAATCCTGCTCTAGTGAAAGAGAACAACTGGGTCAGCCTGAACAGATAAAGGCCTTGACATGGTGAGCCTTTTGTTTAAATGAGGTGTTCCCCTTGCTGCTTCTTAGCTTGTTGGATTATATTCCGCTAAACTGAAATGTTCATAAAAAGGCTTTTAGAGAAACTACGCGTGACTTGTTGGATGAGCTTTAATCACTGGCAGAGATCTAGACCAGTGCAGTGTGCACGTTTAGATAACTTTATGACTTTATGGCATTAGACTTTAGTGTCACCAAAGGGAAATTTCTCTCCACAGCACTGTACATGTTATTTAGAGGCACAAACACATGTGCCTTTTTATCAGCTGAATGAGGCTGAAAAAAACCTGACTTGGATATACAAGTAAAATCAACTCAAAACTGTCCAAATGCATTGCATCAAGGAGAACCAACACGCTTCCATGTGAATCAGAAGCTGCCACTGATCTTTCACCTGTGATATGATACTGTATAAAGCAAAAACCAACAAATATATCAACTACAGTCGACTGTATGTACTCCCATTTTGTTGCAGATAGCATTTCCAACCAGCAAAACATTGCTGTTTCAATGAGCCGTTGCGATACAAAAACCGGTTGAGCACAACATACATAAGCAAATTTGTTGAGTATGACAATGTGTCTTTGTACCTCAGTATTATAACAAACTCGTTGCCAGGATGTGATAATATTCATATAGCCCCCACAAAGCAGACCAGTGACACAGTGACTTATCAGAATATGTTGATTCTACTTTCAGTTAAACTCACCCACATGATGTAGTTGTCTTCCTTGGTACTGTAAGGCCCAGACGCACCTCACTCGATACGGAGCACAGATTAAACACTACCCTCCCTCACTGGAGGGTGTCCCACCTCAGTAACTCACTGTCCTCTGGATGTTCTTCGTCCTCTACCTCTCACCCTCCTGCTCCACTGGCTTAAACCTGGTTTGGTTCTGTCTCTCTCTCTCTCTCTCTCTCTCTCTCTCTCTTGCCCTCCCCTTTTCTTTCTATAGCAGGGTAACTGAATCCGGCTTGAAGGGTGCCTGACATGCCCCTCTTTGAGTCCCCAAGGCAGCAATAACGAGTTCTGGTGTGTCACGTTGTGTTTCGACGGATTCAGAGCTGTTTTTGAAAGACCGAGCCCCGCTGACGAAACAAAACAAAACTAAAGTATTCCAGGTAAGCTGAAACCTGAACCCTCCTCTCTCTGTCACTGTCCCTCCTCCCACACATCCTCCCACTCCAAGCTTTTTAAGCCCTTTGGACATAAAGCACACATTTTGTGCCCCCCTTTTGTGTCTTTTAGCTCCCTTGCAGATTCTTTGCCTCTCAAATTTTACCCAAACATACACCCACACAGCCATGCATCCGATCTACACAGATACAAATACATGCAAAAACAAGGACGTGGCACAAGACACACACAAACCCAGACACAACACAAAGTGCGTGCGTGCGTGCGTGCACGCCCTGAGGCGGAGGTGTGTGTCTGTTTTTACCTGTGTGGTTTTGACAGTCTGCTGAAAAGTCAGTTAGTATCTGTCAGGAGTTCCTGACACCAAATTGTGACTCATACCATGTCTCATCTTATAACATCAACAGGAATATTACAAATACATCTAATACCTTATAAGAGCCAAACATGCTCATGGTGAATATTGCTACCACAATTCATCCTCAGGAGAACATGAATGTCTTTACGTAATTTCATTGCAATCCATCCAATAGCTGTTGAGAACAAAAGTCTAAAATGTCAACCACATAGTGGCACTCAGAGGATCACCAAAGTCATTGGCATTAATCTTCTGGGAACCATTAGCCTAATAAATATTCTATGGCAACCAAGAAGATAGTCATGTGGCTAAACATGTAGGTCTAATATTTTAATATTATTCTGCAGTTGTTGGCACACGAGAGTTCAAGATCAGTACCTGGATTGTGGCCGGAGATGCCTGAACATTTCAACACATAAAAAAACATAGCAGCTAATATCTGTCCTATGTGACTGAAGTGTTAAATTACCTTTTAAAAGATGCAGTCCATTCGACTGTGGTCACTAGGTCAGTGCTTCTAAAAATTTAGCCACTGTGAATGTTATGGGACACTGACCATAGACAACACAAGGGCTAGGGGGAAGCTTGAGTGGGAGTGTGAGGGGGGGAAAAAAAAGACTGAAGTTAGCTGAAGAGAAAGAGCCATTGTTAGAAACAGCAGATGACTGTGTTGCTTGACCTGCACTATTAAATGCAGTGAACCTTACAGCTGACTCCCATCCCTTCGTAAAACTCATAAAACTTGGCCGATGGACTAGATTGATGGTTAAATGCAAGTAGTTCATAGAACATGGATCAGTTTGAAGCTGATGACCTTCAAACGGTCACCACACCAGGCCTGTTTGAGTCAGTAACCTTAGTTAAACTTGTTGATATTCAGGTTGCCATGAAGTCAAGAGATTTAGAAGCTCCACCCTGATATTAAACCTGGTGCATGCCCTCCACCTGAACTTAGTTACAGTGTCATGTAGATACTACTAGTTTATAATATGACTGGCAAGAAAAACGGTCACATGAATACTATCAGTGTTTATCCGGCCTTGGCAGTCTGACATGGTTGGATAATGGCTGACAAGATGATTGCACACACTGTAAAAGCAAAGGTGAGAGCATTCAGAGATCTAATAAATCTGTTGTCCGTCCTCGTTTTGCTCAAAGCTGTTCAGCTGCTTGATTTTGTTCATGATCTGCTCAAACAGCCAAAACACAATCCATATGAGCTTGATGACATTTATTTGTTCATTTCTTTTTCAATTAAACCACCCATTTAATTAAATACACTGATAATTATGTTATTTATTCTTTAACAGTAAGTATTTAGTTTCTCATTGATTCAATGCAGCAAACTTCTCAGAAACCTAAGCGGGGATCTTTTGAAATGTTCCTTTGAAGCATTTCATTTTATCTAAAGACCAAATTTGAACAAAGTGAGAGCATTATGAGGAAAGAAAGCAACTGGAGTTAAATAACAAACACAATATCTCAGTAACATATAGAGAGAATTTGATTGCTTATGAATTTCAGAGATGCTTGTAGAGTTTGCCTTATTTCAAACATTAGAGATGGATCAAAGTTATTTTTTTTGAACTGGATGAGTTTGTAAAACACCACCACATATATGAAATTCATCTACCACTCATAAGATAGGCCATTCATTCTTTAATTCTCCCACAAAATGATTGTTGTGTTATGGAATAAACGCAATGCTTCTAATGGTGCTATGACGATTATAATAGTAGTCACCACACCACTCTACTCTTCCTCACCTGTAAAGTAGCTGTCACCTCTGTCACTCTTTCACTCCTTGTCAGAGAAGCGTCTGAAGGTTAGCGAGCAGGAGTCCTGGTGTCTATAAATTCTGCATTTTTCTCTGAAGAGTTTCTCGACCGGCCTTTATTGCTTCAACAGGGAACGCCCATCTGGACTCCTTCATCCCACCTCTCTGCCCTCTAATTCCATAGCAAACAACATGTTTCTCTCTCTCTCTCTCTCTCTCTCCCCCTCTCCCCCTCTCCAACACACACATGCACACCACCTCTATTTGCCGACACCATCATCTCCCCATCAGTCAAGGCTCTCAAAACCTCCTTTGTCCACGCAGGTGTGCGTTTTCTGTAACTTGATATTGAGATTAGAAATGTTCGGGGAAGTGCGTCTTAAAAAATAACTGGTTAATAATTAACATGTTCCCATTTCATCGTCCCAGGAATGGGTGTCGTCATCTGGGAAACACACATGCATTTAACAAAACTGGTTGTATTTATAGAGTAATTAAAGAAATGAAAGGAATTTGGAAAATATGAAGGACATTTCCTGGATACAGGACAAAAGAAAGAGAAGGGAAAAGAAACATGAATGGAGTGGATGTAATAAAGAGACATACAAGCTCCACCAAGAATGTCTGTATACATTTTGGAAGATATTTTTGTATTGTGAGGTCGAAGGCGTGGGCATATTCCAGAAACAACACAAATCCTGCGATCATATTGTCACTGTGTCAGCTTCCACCCAGTTCATCTGACCAACAATATTAAATAATGGGTTTACAGTATGAGGAAGTGCTCGTGCCGTCTGCTGAGAAATATGAAATACATCAATAGTCATGCAACTTAAGTAGGTTGAACGTACCCGCAGCAATCCATTAGTCATGACATAATGACATACGATACCAGTGTAGAGTAGATGGAGTCCATCACAGCCTGATGGCCCATTATTTCTTTGATCACTGTAAAGAGGCTCAATGACACTTGAACAATTGAAAATTTATATGAAATTGTATCCTGGAAATTTGCCGACATGTTAACAATAAATCCCATAAATATTTCCTGAATATATATATATATATATATATATATATATATATATATATATATATATATATATATATATATATATATATATTCTTCACTTACCCCTAACACTCACCTCATAAACACACACACACACACACACACAATTATGGGCCACATTTGTGAAAAAGAATATTTAGAGTTTGTGGATTTCATTTATATTTCTACTGGGATTTTGGTTTGACTTTATTAATACCATTTGTATATACAGTATTTATACACTGTCAGAATTTGTGGATTCATTTTCACTGTTGTTCCATGTTTTTTTTCACAGATCCAGATGAGCTGAATAAGTGCTGGTAGGTGGATTATTTTACCTTTAGACAAAGCCAGTTTCCTGTATTTATGCTAAGATAAGCTACATACATGCTGACTTCTCTTGTAAGTCTCTGCAACAAAGTGAATAAGTGAATATAATTAGAAGAGAATTTCATATGAGGAACCAATCTATACTCCTCATATTCTCAGGAAGCAGGACAAGTTTATAAAAATCATGTCATAAAACACATGACACTGTTCAAGATGCAAATACTGGTAAAAATTTAAATGAAAGCATAAAGTAATATACTGCAGTGCTACATTAGCAAGCTTGCTTAAAGGAACGGTATGTAGGATTGTGGCCAAAACTGGTACTGCAATCACTTTCAAATTACTGTAGAGCAGTGTCTCCCCTCTCTCTCCCCCTGACTAGAGGTTGCCAGTTAAGCTGCAGTATCCAACAGGAACAGAAAGTGTTACAGTGAATGAAAAGTAGCCACCTTGGGCATCACTGTGGGAGCTTAGAAGGAATAAAATGGGGTGGTGGAGAGCTGTGGAGGGCTGGGGTAAAGTGAGTGGAGCTCCAGGGTGGGGGCTGCGGGTCCACGGTGATAGTGGTCGACCGGGAGTGCTGCTTCCTGGCCAAGGCCGGCGGGTAGCACCGGGTGTCCTCCTGGATGCCCACCTTGGGCATCACAATGGGCACTTAGAAGGAATGAAATGTGCCGGCAGACAGCTGTGGAAAGACGGGGTAAAGTGAGTGGAGCTCTGGGGCGGTGGACGGGGGTATGCGGTGAGGAGTGCTGCTGCCCGTCCGCTTTCAGCCGTCTCCATCTTTCAAAGGCATCTCCTATACAAATCCTTGTTTTATTTTGGACTTTGTCACTCCATATTTCAGATTTGTAACGAGTTCTTTTAGGTTTCGGAACGTTAGACATTATTTATCCGACATGTTCGTAGCTGCAGCTGTGGTAACTAGAGCAGAGCTGGCAACCCGGATGCTGACACACTACTGACTTGGTGATTGGGAGATAGGTGGAGGGTGGCGCATCAGGCCAAAACAGAACTTGACAACATCAACATCAGTTAAGGGCTGCAACTTAGCTTTTTAAGTGAGAATATCCTGGCTGGACTACTGTTGTCAGTGATATAAGTATTTGAAATTAACATTATTTCTTAATGTCTGGTGACAAATCAGGGACATTTCTTACATATTGTACCTTTAATGTAAGAGTTTGATTGTCTTATGACCATAAACTTCTCCCCCTTTTTTGAAATAATTCTTTATATGTCTAGCTTTTAAATATACACATATATATATATACACACACACACACACACACACACACACTGTATGTATTACTGTAATTTTAAACTTCTTGATAGTGAAAACATGAATCACAACTAACCCTCTTAACTTGTCATTGGAAATAAAAGTCAACCTGTCTGTGATCATGTTACATTATAGGACACAAAGAGGACACCTAATGGTATTAATCAACATTGTGTCGTATGTTTATAAAAGGTTGCAGGCAGCGTTTCTTCAGAACATAGTTCTGGGTTCAGTGTGAATCACAGCACTTTACGCGATGCAGTGAAAATCCATCGTGGCATGGCACGAGCCATTCTTAAAATAATGGATTTCAGAGAGCAGTAATGCCATTGTCACTTTATCTAAAAAGGCTTTGAGAATATGGACTCCCTCCCCCTCTTCCAAAAACAGGTAAGTGTGCCTTATTATTTTACTGCATGCACTGTTCCCAAGTTTCAAGAATGAAAGAATATATGCTCATATCCTCTGTCAGTTAGAAGATTCTTCACTTAAGACTAAAGCTGTGTCCAAAATCACTCCCTGTTTTGGACACTTACTCGTCATCATCATCATCATCATCATTTCACTGACAGCTGTAGAATTGCTCAAGAAGTTCATGATATGGACACATTTTCATTTTATCCTTGCACTTGACGTATGTGATATTTTCTCATTCGCAGAAAACACAAAGTACAGCAGAGGCTCATGACAATGTCATTCATTTTGCAGGTATTTGGTCATGATCCAAAGTATTAGAAAAATCCCATAGCAAGTCATTCAATAGTATTTTATATATTTCAGTGTGGACCACAGCAGAAACTCTGCTAGCATGGCTATAATGGTAATTATAACATCTACCTCTGGAATGTGGAACGTATGTTGATGGATGGATAGATAGATAGATAGATAGATAGTTAGTTAGTAAGTCAGTAACTAAGAAAGTTAGTAAGTAGCAGAATGTGTTAGACCAGGAAATTCTGCGAAAGAGACAAGCTTGCAATCCAATGTTCCCTTTCACTTTTGAGACAATGTTTTCATACCCAAGCATAAAAGTGACATGGTTCTTTTACTTTAATTCAGCTCTCATTGTGTTGGTTTCAGTAATGCAGAATTGTTTTTTTCCTTCAAATACAGCAGCAGTTTACAAAGATAGTATCTTTGTTTTGCAAGTTTTACCTTTTAAAGTGAGTCACTGAGTTTTAGTGGAATTTTGTGGTTGAGTCAGTTGAGTCAGTTCTTTCCATTTTCTACACTGAATGTAATTTCATATAGTGTTTGCTCTATATTATTTTCAACAATGATGATGAATTGGTGTACTAACTTTGTCATCCAACAGGAGTCTCCATGCACCACCTGAATGAGGTTACCTGTCTGCCTGTTAAGGACTGAAGAAAGGGAAAGAGGGGTAGGTATTGGAGCTATGAGACATGACAAAAGGAAGGCACTTTATGTTGTAGCTGTGGTTTCAAAATAAAGCTAAAAATAGGACCAGAATATTGAATTTCTGTTTGAGATTCCTGTTGGACCTCAGTGAGACAGTCCTTACAAAAGAGCAAATGTCTTGTGAAAAGCTGTTCTGATGCTCTGTATTCAAGTAACCCAGAGTGATTTTTAAAGCATGCCTGCCCGTGTAAGAATGACAATACTTTGTGTGAGCATTTGCTAATGAAGAAAGGACAGAGGACAAACAGGATTAAGGAAGAAGATGGACTGGTTTAAAAGAATGACTGGAATGGGGACATGGGCAGGTTGACGTAGTCAAAAGACAGGGAAGAGAGTGTACTCCGCTTTGGTTCTTCACAGTGCAAGAAAAATCATTTCAAAAAGATTTATATCAAGTAAGTGAGTGACATAGCTCAACGCTAAACGGAGGAGAGGAGAAGACAGGCAAGAAATAACATCGGTCATCCTGGCTAGTCAGCTATGGGGGGCTATGGTAAGAGTCTTTTAGCTGAGATGAAACACTTTTTAGAACTGTGACACGCGCAAACAGCTTTGAAAACACTGCTCTGGATGCGAAGTGATTCAGATCAACTTTGAATCCTAACAAAATGTAATATTTTTCTTTTTTGTGTCTTTTTATGTTTCATTTACTTACATTTCTGGGCACAATTAATTTCTCTTTGTTTCCTGCAATTACAAGATTGTCTCACTGTATTAACGAGCAACTGAGTCACTGTTGTCATTACCAGTGTTGTGCTAGTTACTAGTTACTTCATTCAAAAAGTAACGCAATTACTTTGTTGATTACTTACACCAAAAAGTAATGTGTCTAAAGTCATAGTTACCGTGCTCTTTTTTTAAAAGAACATTGTAGAATGCTCCCATTTATGCCCTTATAGCTTCATTTCAGTGCTGTATGGAAAATAATACGCTGTTGATCTACACTTTTATTCATTTGCATTCACATCACTAAACTCTGCTCAGCATTATGGTTGACAAACAAACCCGATTTGAGGTATGTAACTTCTGTAAGGTGACTACATTTCTGAAATGAAATCCGGGGACATTTCCAGCTTGCGGATAACAACAGTTATTACGGTAGAGACTGGCTACCGTAATTGCTGTTTTTTCAGACTGCATGCAACATGCTCCCTCAAGCTGTCAACTTCCTACCTGGCAACCGTAATAACTATTGTTCTGGTCAACATGCAGCATTTTTTTCCTCAATCATAAAACACTGAAATCTGGGACATATCGGGGACAGCTATAACGGGCACTGGTCATCCAAAATGGGAACTGTCCCTGGAAATTATTTACCAATTTAACAGACAAACGCACTATATTGTAACGGTAACTGCTTTTAACCTGGTACTGCCCAACACTGGTCATTACTGCATCTAAAGTGTAGCTGTTGCTTGAAAAGTGCTCAGGTAAAACAGTTAATAGAATTCAGATAGTGTGTGTTTGATAGTAGCTCAGAGTTCTGCCACTGGTGATACTTACACACTCAGAAGAGAAAAGGAAAGGATGGTGTAATAAAGGTCGCTGCTGATTATTTCACGTGTCAGCTGTATTATTGTCTCTTAAATTTCTCTTTCCAGAGGCTGATGAAAGCAGAGCCAGTATCTTTCCTCAAGATTGATTTCCCACTCTTAGCTCATCAGAGTGAATATTCATACATAATGAACAGATATTGATCCAATTAAGGTGAGGCAGCCAGACAGACTCCTGTATTAGCTGGTAGTAATTCATGTCAGAAATGCAATACAGTATCACAGGGCTGCCCCTGACCAAATCTCTTTCCTCGAGCTGATTTGATGCTGTAGCAGTTTCCATTGCATCCATTGCGCATTTGCAAATGTGTCCCCCTCGCACAGCGTGTGTTCTGCGTTTAGGGAGGGGCGGCACTGTCGTATCAGATTCAAAAAGAACCATTTTGTTATTCAGTTGACTTGTTTATTGTTCTTCGAATGCTTGCAAGGTGATCTGTGTAAATCAAAGGCTGTAATCTAACAAGAATTGTTATTTGTAGGAAGCAGGGTGAACTCGACAGCAGCTGGTGTGATCGTGGGCTTTGTGATCCTGGCGATCCTCTTCACCATCGCCATCGTGCAGTTCTGCTGCAAGTACAAATGCAAGAACTGCTGCAAGAAAAAGAGTAAGCAGAGAGTCAATGAGTCAGAGCACTACGTACACCAAAAATGATCTTTCTGTCAGTCTCATGGTATTGAGCCTTGCAGATAGGTTTGTTTTTATCTACCACATGTTTCAGATATGTGTCATCGGGCTGTTTGTTCTGAAACGTCTAAAAACCTCTGGAAGGAAATACTCTCTATCTAAGAAATTCTGCTGTTGACTGTGAGGTCGATGTTGTACAGGGTAACACTCGCAATGAATCCAAAGCTGCTGAAAAATGTTTTACTTTTCTACACTATAATCATCACAAATTTGATTCAAATTCTTTGTATTAAGGTAGAGTCAACATCTGCATGAATAAAACCAACACTATCTGGATGGTTTTGTTATTTTCATTGAACCGGCCCTTTGAAAATCCTTTCATCGTCATTGACACAGGACAGCATCATTCACAAATGAGACTGTTATGATGACTCTGTCATGCTGTTGTCACTTCTTATCCACTTCCTCTCCTTTTCTTTCCCTATAGAGCCATCACTGAAAGACAAAGTGCTTCAGTAAGTTGATTTCTTTCCCATCACCTTTCAAATACAAAGTTGTATTGAGCCATATGTAATTATTTCATGGTTGCTCTCTCTCTCTGTCTACAGAAAAGTCGGCTTACAGAAGTCTCCTTCTCCCTTCTCCATCAGCGGATCCCTAAAATGATGGCCGACATGCTGACAGTTATTTTGGTAACAACCACAACGACAGAAGACACTCCACTCACTAACCCCTAATTTCCACTGGATGCAGAATGACGCTGACGTTTTATTTGACCCGATACAATTCCATTCACATCTATGTCAATATCCACTGAACGTGGAACACTGCCGACGCCAGCCAAAACAAATCGACAGAGCTTGTGTTTTTGTCGGACGTTGACAGGAAGTCGTGTACAGACACAAAACAAAACATCTGGTTTATTTTCAAAATAAAAAAATCCCTGTTCGCGGCAGATCTTATAATCGATTTCCTTCTACTCAGTGGACACAGGGTGGTTCTCGTTTTGCTGATGCTCTGCTACAACCTGTTATATCATGCGATTATATGTGAATTCGTGAGATCGTTTCTCACAATTACAGCTGTCCGGTGGATCTGGTGCGTATTGATGGATTACGGACGTCAGACAGATGTTCCACATCCAGTGGAAATTAGGGGTTACTGTCCGTCACTTACTCATCACCTTTTTTGTTTTCAGTGTGTTATCTCTTCCTGTTGATATCTTGCCACGAATACCATGTAATTTTTACCCTTGTCTGTGAAGTCATGGTTTGAAACCATGCTAAAGCCTCAAGAGCCAACTTTGAAGTTATATCACTGTTTGTTTTGAAACAGAAAGAGAGGCATTACATGCTACTGTGTATGCAAAGTTGTACTTAAATGTCATTTTAATGCTATATTTAAAGAATGAAATAAGAATGTTATGCACTATACATTTAAATATATATTGCCTTGTAATTTTGCTTCATTTGTATTACTGTTTTTCAAGACAACTGTCTCAGTTTGACATGTTGTGGTGTGATAGAAATTTAAACTAGCTGTGGTAGCAGAATGTGACAGAAGCTATGTATGAACTCATGATGATGTTGCTAGAAGTTATCTTGTTTAGTCTTCACAGAGAACAGTGTGTGTGCAGTATGCCTTTTCCTCACCAGACATGTGGACTCTGCCTACATCAAAGCATACAGCATGTTCGTTTCTCACTATGACGGTTTTGCCTGTTTGCAGGAACTCACGCACACATGTATGTATCAGAAGTGCATAAATACTGCTTTTCCTGACATTCTGTATGGGCATTCACTCACAACGCTTTGAGCTGTGCGTTTGAAATCTCGTCTGTTCTGCAGACAGATAATAAAAGAGCAACTTTCTCTGGGCAACTGAATCAGTGAAGTTTATTCACCGGACTTTTGTGTAGTTAAAGAACCCGTGGAAATTAAAACATCCTGATAGAATATTTCCACAACAGTGGCTTCTTGTGGTAGAAATTTCACTATATATACACACACACACACCATAGAAACAAATGCATGCATTCTGCACTCGTGAGGGGAACTTTTGCAAATACCAACTGCTTAACCACAGCAACCAGGCAGATCAGCTTTCTTGTAAGCTGCAGGATTTCCCATGTATCTACTCACACACCTTTGTGATACTTTTTATGGCTGATGGAATTATGTCTCATCGTTTTGCCTCTTGTGTTTTTCTGAATCTGATGTCTTTTCTGATATGAGCTGCCTACAGCGAGGTGAAGAAAGGTCAACCTTTCTTCCGACATAAACACAAAGTACAAAATAAAAGAAAGGGTTAGAAGTTGGTGTACAGTGATTGCATGTTTTGATGACTTCATGCTCCCTTCTCTGCACAGAAACACAAATGGCAAATGATCCACTTGTATATAGTCAAAGGTGGGAAATGCCACTTTTCGTTTGCTTGGGTAAAAAAAAAATACTTCCTCTAAATGTTGCTCAGTGATAAATCTCCACAGAACTTCTATTAATCTGAGAGAATCATTCCATTAACCACAATCTGATTTCAAGTTCACACATTAATGTCCTGTAAATCCATTTTTGGTCAACTATTTTGCAGCTGTGCTGATTATCACTCCCCCCACAAAAATGTCACATCACTGTGGGCAGAAGTTGAAGAAACCAATGCAGAGCTGCTGGCAGTTTCTGGTCATTGGATATGCATGAATTACAGTGCTGCAACAGACTGAAATAAGTGATGAAACAAGCTGACATGCACGGTTCAACTTGTTGCAATTTGTCTGGGGGTCAGTCTATTCCAGCACACCTTTTTAGATAAATAATTAGAAACTTGTTGTTGAATTTGTAATTTTGCTTTGTGTTGAATAAAATTTCCAAAAACAGAAAATATTATTCCAGTAGTGGACTACCTGTAGCACAGGTCATAATGGGGGCATCAGTTGAGCCTTAACAGGAAATATAAACCTCAAGGCCTCTTAAAAGGTCATTCCAGCCAAATATGTAGTGTTGAGAGAAACCGAAGCAAACTATGAGCTACATTTTATGGTCATCAGTGGACACGTCCTTAGAAGTTTTGCTCAACCTTTAGGATGAGTCAGAAGTTGTCTCACTCCTCACGTACTTGCTGCACATGATGAAAATTATTTGCCCTCTTTGTTGTCACTGTAAAGGACAACTTTTTTAAACCAATGAAAGAGGAAGTGTTTGTTTCTCAGTTTAGATGTGTCAAAATCACGGTACTGGTTCTTGTACAGAATTTGCATATGGGGATCCCAAACACAGCAAAGTTGATGGGTATTTTTTTTCTTTTTTTCCAGCAAGTATCACATGTTGAGTGATGTTTTCTGAAATCAACATGATATCATTTGGTTGGGTTTTCTTTCGTGAAGGCATGACATTAATTTCAGAACATTCCAGGAAACCAGTTTCTTTTAATGACACAGGACAGCAGCAGAACCACATATTCACAGTAATAAATATTCTTTTTCATTGCTAATAAATATTTTAGGATATAAGGTATATGATTCTCACTTGCTTCATATCTGCAACAAAATGTCCTGCACCTGACTGGAAAAAAAGCATTTGTTCCTTTGTTTGACATCACTTGATAGCACATTGCTCACAAATACTCTAATGTTTAAACAAACCAAAACACTTTTAGAAACTTTACAGGTTGGCTAGCGACAGAGTATCACTGTTGGCAGGGTTGAGAGACAGAAGTCGCAAAATGCCCAAAAGCACATAACTGTCAAACCGTTCCTCTGTTTTGCTCCCCTCACCAGTTTCACTTCCGGCACACATCATTTTAGTCAGTTGTAAACATACCCAGTGAGACAGGGTTGAACAAGGTCTTTGACTTGTGTTCTCCGTCTCTTGAAGCTCCAAAGACTCTTGGGTTGAACCAACAGTTGTCATCCAGCAGCTGTGTGGTCGAACATTCATTTCCTTCCTGTGTTCAATAACAGCTTGCTCTTTTTGTTTTTTCTTCTCACAGTTTTCCCCTTTGTCTGTTTATTCCTGGAGCAATTTACCTGCCCCCAATATCAACTGATACATTCATTATAACATCATAACAGATTATTTCAGCATGAATTTATAAATGTTGTTCTATACTGCAGTCTATCACTCAGTAGTCAGCTGTACCTCACAGAGAGAAAGGGACACATTGTTCATATTTAAGTCCTGTCCTCCCTCCACTAGAGGCAGCGATGACAGAGCAGTTAGCAGAGGGAAAGTCTCCCCCAGTGGTATAAAAGTTGTTTGTAAGTCATCCACCATGACAGTGTCCATTTGTGTTTTTTTAGAATAACTTGAAAATGTAATTCCCACTTTGCAGTCCACAGAATCACATTTGCTATTTAATAGTCCATTGTCAATACACATAGCTCTGTATTGTTTGGTAACTTCAGTTCCATAATGGCCTTGTTTGTGGCACCAAGGGCACTGACCTGCTGCTGAGCAGATACATGTTTGAGGCCCAGCCCTGTAACCTGTAACCACTTCAGCTAAAACAGAGTCAGGAAGAATCTGTTTAAACAGTCCTTGATCATCACAGGAATGGATCTGCACAGTGGAGTGGCTCTGGCTGCGATAATTACCCCCAGCAACCTTTAGAGATCCATTGTCGCTTCCATCCAGATTGATGGAAGAGGAGTGAAGCTGGCTTCCTAGCCCCACTCCACTGTCCTCCCTCTTCCTCATATCAGGACTCTGATCCTGCAGAGGGTAATCTGTCTGACAGCTAGTGGAGCTCTCTTTTCCTCCCAGACTCCCACAGCCACTGTCCTCCTGTCTCATTGAAGGACTTCCTCCACTGTCTGTAGCACAGTTGGACTCCATGCCCACCCCGCTGTCCATGCTGGTCCTCCTGTCCTCCTCACTGTTGTCCTCTTTTACTGTAACATGTGTCAGTGGGTCTTTGACGCAGGGTTTTTCTGTTCTGTAGCTAGACAGGAACCATCCTTTGTCTGTAACAACCTCCATAGTGCCTTCTCCAACAGAGAGCGGACGCCAGCCACTGACAGGGGATTTCTGGGATGAAAAGAGAGAAGATAGAGGCTCTTGTATTATCAAATGGTATAGATTATATGTCATATATCAGTCAAGTTTAGTGACAAAGGCCGAATCCAGCTGAATCATCTCAGCAAGGCCAGTAACATAGATGCATGTAAAACAATGTTGTGCTGTTCTCTGCATATGCTTTTTCTAACTGTAATTCGTCACAGTGTTCATAATTGATTGTACTTACCAATATAGCAGGTGTTTTCTCTGGATGCGTCAGGTAACACAAGAGGATGGTTGCTATGATAGCTACGATGACCAGCACCCCCACAATAGATAGGGATGACACAGCAATTATGAACCATTCTGGAAGGAAAAAAAATACAGAAACTTTAGTTTACCCCCAAACTATATTCTAAGCTAAACTAACCAGCTCCACAGATGTGATAGTTGTGTCAAAATACTATGTATGCTTCCAAAAAATATCAAATTATTCCTTTAAAAGTCATATCTTTTTCTGGCAATTGTGTGCCGTGTCTGTTTGCAGCAATTGGCTTGAATGTGTCTCATGTGTTTATTGTATCACACATATGCATGTTTTAGTTTGATCTGATTCATTTCATGATGGCATGTCTTTGAAACACTATTTTTTAATCTTACCAGCTATCATTTTACTTGGGTGAATAAATCCACCAGACTATCCTGTCTTGTAACACTCTGATTGCTCTTCAAAGCTTCTGTCTCTTAGCTGTGCATCATGTTTTTCTTACCTTGCTCTGGTAGCAGCAGACACTCTCTGGGGGACACACTGCTGGAGGACAGAGCTCCAATGCCCTCTACCTTGATGCTGACACAGTACTCTCTCCCCCAGTGCAGAGAACTAAAAATCTTAGCGCTCTGATCCTCCCCCACGTTATCGTCCAGGTATGCTGTGATATTCTGTAGTAAGAACTGTTACAATTAGTCCTAATCTTGTTTTGAAATTTTAGTGATAGGATTGATTTCACATTTCACTTACGTACCTTTTGATCTCCTCTGTCCTCCAGGTAGATGGTGTAGGTGAGCCCATAAGGAAAGAGTTTTTTCAGAATTGGCTTTTGGTGAACATAAACTGTCAGAGTGCTGGAAGTCGCCCACAGCATGAAGGAAGGAGGCTGCAGTTCGCCTGCAGGAACAGAGAGAGGTAAGAAAACAACCCTATAGTGTGCCTAAATTACTCCACCAATACAATACAAAGTTGTAACCATGGTACATTACTATGTCAACAATGCTTACTTGTATTTGGGAGAAATTTCTTGTGTGACCACGCTGACACGTCATCTCCAGCAACCAGCTGAACCCTGACCTTGTAGGCAGCACGATAGTCATGTATAAGGCTGCTGAGGTCACAGTAGGTATTTCTGATCCCTGTACAGCTGGCCACCATGGCCCATTCCCCAGTGTACCTGAGGACAGAAAACACCAGTCACAAACTGGAAGGAGGGAATATGATAGATAAATAAAATGAAATATTTCGGTCCCCGGTAAATTGATGTAATAATAATGTAGGTGGTGTTACAATGAAATATTAATTGCATAATAGTTGCAAATTTGAACATCTTTGAACAGGAAAAAGTATAAAATATAAGCATACTTTGCCATTTGTACATTGTACTGGATGTCTGGGGGAGCGTCCACAGGATGTTTCCAAAGCACTAATATCTCCCCATCCAAAATATTCACCACCAGTTCATCAGGCCGAGGTATGTCCAGTCCTGCCATAGAAAAGATGCATATTCGGTGCTCATTATTACATAAGTTCATTTAATTTTCTGTGTATTATATTGTTGAAAGAGGAGACATTCATACAGTTTTGAATTCAGACAGAATGTGGTCCTGAAAAGGAAGTGTGGTTGATGCACCAATTTTGCAAATCCTTTATTGGAGCTCTGATGATAATGACACTGTGGGGTTTTTTTTCGTAAAAGGGAACAGTTTTACCCATTTCTATTCTAGACATGGGATTAATTTACCATGAAAAAGTGTACCATGAAATCTCTTTTTTCCCCTCAGCACCTTCATGATGGATGTTATCTCTCATGACTAACAGTTCAATAGTGAACCAAAGAAAAGTACAAAAACACAAAGTTTAAAGGTTAAAAAATACATTGTCAACATGAGTGAAATACAAAACAAGATTCAAGATAATCAAAGCGTAATAAAAGATGTTATTTACCTGACACACAGTATAAGGAGACGACCAGGAAGACAAAAATTGGTTTATCCATGTCTGGTATGTGGAGAGAATATTATTCAGTCATAATCCACACAGTAGCTGCCAAAAAATCCCTCATTCCAATCACCGGTGAGGCAAATCAGACTAGAGACACATCCTCCCTTCACATCAAGTCTCTTATGGTTCAGGTTAACGTGAAAGTGTTGATAAATGTTGACAGAGTAGAAGCAGCTCTTCTCTCACTGATGTCTGTTCATCAGTGGAAGAATTAAGAAAAGGCAGCTCGTTTTTTTTTTCGCTTGATTATTTACATAGTTTTCCCCAAATATCTTCCTCTCTTGCTCAACTCCCCTCCCTCTCAGATCATGAGCTTCCTGTTGTGACTACATCAGTGACGCTGATGTAAGTTTCATGTCGCTCACCTCTCCCACCAAACGTTTTCCTTCCTCTTTGGTTTTTTCTTTTCTCCTTTCCACTCTGTCAGTCAGTTCATGGTGTACAGTGAGCTGCTTTTGAAACCATAAACAAAAAAAAGTACTTGGACTGTAACTTAAGGGAAACTTTCAGGAATTCCCCTTTTCACTTTTTTGTAATTGTTAGCACCAGGGCTCTCTCCGGATACTCTGGGTTCCTCCCACCATCCAAATACATGCATGGGGATTAGGTTAATTGGCTAATTTAAATTGACCGTAGGTGTGAATGTGAGTGTGAGTGGTTGTCTGTCTCTGTGTGCCATGAGATGAACTGGAGACTTGTCCAGGGTGTACCCTGCCTTTTACCCTCAGACAGCTGGGATCCAGCCCCCCAGTGACCCTATGTGAGAATAAGCGGTAGAAAATGGATGGATGGATGTTAGCAGCAGTTTCATTGGAGAAGAATTCTGACGGTTTGAAAAATTATCAACTTCAAGTCCTTTTCTATATTGTTATTTCTGCATACAGGTACACAGGAACGAAGTGTCATTTCTTAGTGTTGAATGACAACATTTAATTAAAAAACAAACACAAAAAAACGAACATAAACAGAACTACTGAGCAAAGCTACTTAACAGGACTGCAAGGCAGCTAAGTAGTCACATTTTACCTTTATTTGTCTGTGAGCCTTTTTGACTACACCTCATGCATTTCTAACTTTTTTTCCTGTGAGACACTGTGTCTATAAAGCCTCACTTGTGCTTGCTAACTGAAGTGACATTAAGTGATGTGTGACCGTTTGAAAAACTCGGGTGGAATATCTTTATCTCCATCTATGGTCATGGCAAACCACAGTAACTCTTCACACATCATCCCACTCTCAAACACATAAGTTAAGCATTTTGTCCAAAATGAAATGGAAGTGAAACTGAAATATATCATATGAAAGGGAAATGTCAGGATGTATGCTTTGGTATTAGCGAGAACTCAGCCTACTAATCGCTACTAATCTATTTTTCTGAGAACCATTCTGAGAAATGTACTGAATGTCAGCACTACATTATGCAACATAGACATATTGTACAAAGCTTTAAACAAGGCCTGCTTTTTTCATCATATACATTTTGTCTACTGGATATAAGTCTTTAATAAATTAGAAATAACAAGATGAATTTCTAACACAATTGCCCTAAAATTAAAGCGAATCAAACATGCTTTCATTATAATAATATATTATTATTATTAATAATAATAGTAGTAATAATTATACTACTACTACTTCTAAGAATATTAATCATTTTAATTAAATTAATCTCAGAGGGGAAATTAAATTTTTCACCTCTCCAGCTATCAGATCACACTGCGTACTTTGTCCCTGTAGATGGTTTACATGACCTTGTCTGTTAACTTAATACGTTACATCCTTCATGGGATACTTGTCTGAATTAATGTTTAATATTGATCCCATTTTGATGGCATTTGTTAGCATAGGCCTACAAATAATACAGCTCTCAATACTGCTATTATATATTGAAGAGGAATGCATCAGCATGTAATCATTAGTTATTTGTTTTACTTTGTTTACTCTAATACTTTGAATTATATAAATATACTTCTGAGCATGTAAATGAATAAATGTATAATTCTAGGAAAGCACATTTCTCTTAATTATATCCAACTGTGTCACCACAGTTTCCTTCTCTGTTTCTTGCCACCTTTTCACATGTGACTGTTCAAGTTTTAGTTCCTGATAATTGAAAACACACCAAACCATGACCCAGTACACTGGTGTCACCTTTGGTTTCTGTCTTACAGATGGGCAGAGACCTGCTGAGTAAATCTGAGCTGTGGGACGCCACGTAAATGTCAGAGATCATCTATTGTTCAAGCAAAAGAGCTTTTCTCATGAGTCACTTGTTTCCTGCCCAGTGGCTCCAAGTGCAAAGGAAGACTGTATATAATGTCACCCTCTAGTTGCGTTACAAGGTAAGTACATCGTACATCGGCACACTGAACACACTGAACCTGTGGTGATTCTCATAATTATTATATAATTCAGTAGCTCAGTAATAAAGTTGTATAGACTGCTATAGCTGCTTCACACCCTTGTCATATTTTTCAGGACGTTTTACCTTTTATCTGTGTCATAGTACAGAGTCAGAACAAAGAGGAAATGTGGGGAAAGAAAATTGGGCAGTGATGAGTTACGAAGGCCCTCAGCCAGGTTTATATCTGGGACATTGTGGTTATGTGTCATAGACTTCAAGGCCACCAGAATACCTTATATTCACAATAATGTGTCATTTAGTGTATTATACAGAGAAGCAGCAGCTCAGCACCAAGTCAATGGAAGCGAAGTCTTCCGTTACAATAACATATTACTGTATGAAAGATTTAGGATGCAACACTACTGTGAGCTGTGGGAAGTTTTTAAAGACAGATGATCAGTGGATGATCAGTCTGGTCAGCTCTCCAGAAACTGGCAAACCAGTTATGCAAATAGACAGGGATCTGAAAACAGCAGTGGTGATAGATGTAGAGGGTGTCAAGTGTCATTAAATGTAATCTGTGAAACTGGAAACAAGTGATCACTTAGAAAGTGAATGTAAAAGTGAACACAGAGGAAAAAAGAGGAAGTTGATGGGTCTGACAAACACAAGGAGCTGTTCATTTTTGTCCCCCATTCAGTGAAATTTTAACCCTAGTTCAGTATTGTTTTTAATGAACAAATGTAGTAGTTTTAGGCCCAATCAAGTCTTTCTAAACCTGGTTTTGTTACCTAATACTTAAGTGATTCATGGGCAAGTAAAGTGGGTTTGATTCTAAAAATAAAATGACTGCAATGGATTGAGGTTAATGAGAACACAGTGCCAACATATGACACATTAGTCATTACCTTAATTTCAAGATTCATTGACAAAACATTTTGTTCTCCAGGACTTCCTTATTCAGCCTATGAACATATTGTGAAATGTGAAATTCACATTTTTGCATTAAACGTGAGCTTAATTGTTTTTGAAAACAGTTCCTGTTTCTGTTCTCTGGGGAGAAGAAGATATTTTGGTTCAGGGCCATGGCAGCAGGTGTCATTCGAGCCAAAATGGAGCTGGATGTGCCAAACAAGCTTTGACAGTCTCTGGCTGCCACAGAACTGGTCTGGCAGGTGGGAAACTGGTGCACTGGGCGCGCCCTTCTCTGTGAGCAGAAGAATGAAGTTCTGACAGAATGGTGGACGCTGGAAGTGGGAGGTGTCCAGCAGTAAGGAGGAAGGCCGACCTACCTGTTATTGCTTGGATGAAGGTCAGTGAGTAGAAAGCAGAAGAGAAGAAAAGACAGAAGAAAGTAGAGGTGTTTTATGTGGCACCACCATGATCTAACCACTGCTCTGTGACCGAGAAAACACCTGGATGTGAAAAAGCTCCACCCAACTGCACTCACCTCCGTTCTCCGCTATTTGCTGACCTGAGCTCGATGGCAAAGCATGACCTGGTAGGTTCTACCTTTGTCTTTCTGTTATAACAAAAACTCACTTTTTTGCTACAATGTGTTGCTTTGCCTCTCCTCCAATCAATAGTCAAACTTCCTCCTTGATCAATACGGATCTGTCACTCAGACTCTCTTGTTCTCTAATTGAGTTCCAGTGTGTTTATTTGTCTGTAAACCACTGTGGCTACAATAAGCTTCAAGAGTTCTGTTCATTACAGGATTTATAGGCTGACTTAAGAGGTTTTGTTTCAATTTACCGGCCAGGCATCAAGTTGGAAGGGAGTTTGAATAAACCAACTGGCTTCTTCCCATTGGGCAACACATTTACTCTGCTCGAAACTCTTTAGGCAAAAACACTTTTATTTGTTGTAATTCTGTTTTTGCAGTGAATCATTTATCTCTACTGCCAATGAAAATTGCACCTTTTCAGATGACTGTCAGTGCATCTTTTCATTCTCTTTAAATAATATGGTTAGGTTGAGAAGTAGAATGATAATTTCTTATAAATGAACTTTGAATAAAATCCAAAATTGGGACTTTGGTTACATCTTCCAATTTGTAGAATGTTTTCTCTCTGCACCTATTCCAAAATACACATGCAAAAATTGGAAGTGTTATCCAAATCCAAATCCAGAGTCAAAAGATAAAGAGTGTCTCATATTATACAGATTGTAAAGCCCTCTGAGATATTGGTTGGTTTTGCAGCATAAAGTGTCACAAAACTAATCGGTAACACTGCAGCCGTCCACAAGCATAATCATCAGAACAGCAATCAACAGAACTTGACTAATGACAAGCGCAGATGTATTGAATGTATTATATTTATTTGCCACAAACACATTTGAAACTTTCAGTGGACTGATCTTTTTCTTTCTGTACTAAAAGATAAATATTTCAGATTTGTGGTCAGAAATACAAAAGTTTCCAGTTTCATGCTGGGTAGCGTTGTAACTTTATATTAAAACAGGTATTGAGTAAAATATTGCCCTTTTAAATGTCATTTGAATCCCTATAGTCTTTGATTTTTTTCCAGTAATTTTCCATGATAATAACCAACAGTCAAGACATGCAAGATGATCCAAGTGTACTCTCCTGGGAAATGCAATGAACCTGTTCCTCCACCTGTTTCAGCTCAGCCATTTTCAATTAAATGGAGTATATGCTGCCTATAGGCGTTTTTTTTTTTTTGAAACTTGATCAGTGTGCTGTAGAAATGGTCTTATGAAACACCTTTTGTAGAGGGTCCATCCATAGCTAGCAGTGTCACGTCCATACATTAACACCTTTCTTTTTTCAACAAAGGATGCTTTTTTCCTCTGGCTGTTTATGAAGGTTGGATAGCAGAGATGAACGATGACTATGGAGAGGCCATCTTCATTGGTTGTTGGGAACTAAATCTTAGCATTTTCTGCACTACCTAGTGGTTAGTACCAATCAGGACTAATTTAAATTCAGAACACAATGATTATCAGTGCTCACCATGTCAAACTTATGCTATGCTGTGGAGCTTCTGTATTAACCAATATCCATATTGGAGATTACAAAAGTAATCAAGTGCAATTGGTATTTAGCAAACTTGACCTATTTTTATTTGGGTGCAGAGGTGATAATAATGGCTAACCTCTAATTATTCATGCCTGTAATTTAATGAAAACACCTCTGTATTATATAACTTTGAATAAATTTTGAGTCACTGCCAACAGGTGTCCAAAACACAATGTGCTCAAGCAAGTTAGGTCACATAACTTAAAGATTGTATCCAAAGTAGGCTAAGTAAGTAGTTAGTAGACTACATCTTGTAACTTAAGTTGAATGTAAGTTGAATGTTGTTCCTCTAGTTTACTGAAAAATAAAGATGTAAACGTAACACTGCAACAACACGAAAACAGGCTCTATTGTTAGCTTTGGAGAGAGCCAGGCTAAGCTGACGACTTGCTTGCTTTAGCTACATTTAGCTTAATGACACATGATTGGTATCATGGAAAGAATTATGACATAATCGCAATCCCCAAATTTTCCTCACTTCACATGGAAATATTACAAACAGCATTGGAAGGTAATTCATCATCACCTTATTGCTGATTTTCCTATTGTTCCATTTTCATGGAAGACGGAAATGAATAGTGTTTGAACCAGTGCAGACTTTCATGTTTTGCAAGTCATTGTGTACGGAAGACATAGATGGATACTGAGATATCAATGGCATTCTCAGAAACCAGATAGAGAGTCTGAGTAATCTATGTAGTTTAGAGTGCGTCATTGAGTTCGGCTTTAGGTTTTGCTTTTTTTCCTGTTCCACTTCTCCCTATTACCTCTCATTTATAAACAGATGTTAACCCATCGAATACTGATTAAATCCATTGTGTGGAGAGCTTGCTTGTTTTAGCTGTGGATCAAAAAGGGCAGAGAAGCATGAACAGAAACATTAAGAAATTAATTGTTAAGACCTGATCGTACAGACACGGTTGCCAAGATACAGCACGTCATGAATCTTTGTGGGTAAGGTTATCATTATGTGGACTGAAACATAGGTTCAATAGCGTTAGAATTACATCAAGGACAATGGGCTCAATCTTGGCAAACAAGATTTCGTCTCTTGTCTTCTGTTGATATTATTATACTAATTAAATGCAGAGTGGTGTCTTGGTTAATAAATGACAAAATAATGGACAAAGACTCCACTTGTGTGTTTTTCCAATAAGAGATTTATCTTTATTAATAACTCTTACTAATTATTTACTTTCCATCTGTCTTTTCTGTTTTTTTCTCACAGGACGACCCCCCTCCTAACTACTCTGTTGCCGTGCACACCGTGCCCCCCCTCAAGTCCTATGAGGAGGTGGTGTATGGTGGTGGTCCAGGCCTGACACACTTCACCTATCCAAATTACATCCCCCAGTATGCACCACATGTGGTTGTTCCCCAAGTCACACAATCAAGTAAACGTGAGCAATATCAGCAGCTTCCATATTTTCATAATTATTTTCACATAATGGATGCAGGTGTAGGAGTAGCCTTGAGGAATATTAATGTGTTTGTGTGCTGTCTGTATCCAGCTCCCAGCAATAAGAAGAGAAGATGCTGGGACAAGAATTCCCTGCGTTACAAAGGGTCGGGGGCAATCTTACTGATACTCGGCCTGCTGGCGCTAGGCATCTGGCTTGGAGGTATATTGTGCTTATGCATACAGGTTACTGGACATTGACATTCATTTGCTACTCTAACTATTGGAATTGTATACAAAGTTTATCTTTGTCACTATGTTTGGTGCGCTTGGCACAAATTACATATAACAAGTATTGTATAATTACAAGATTTAGGTTCCCACATTCTGAAAAAAAAATGTTTGCAGTATCTTCCTCCAGCATTCATAAACTGCAGTAAATTAAATTGTTAAAATTGTTTATGGGAACTGGCTTAACTTTGGGATGTATGAAGGAGACTCAGAGGTAATGTGTTCACTTAAGTTGCATTTTACTGTTCTTATTTCATGTGTGGGTTTAGTTTTTTAATTACAACAATAATGGCATACTCTACTTCCACTTACTCACACTCTTTACTTCCCCATCAACAGTTCGTTATGGCACCCAGTTGGTAACAACCACAATCCTGTACAATAACAACAATGCGGGGACCAGTACAAATGTGCCTTTTCGAAACAACAACAACTGCCCCAACAATACTGTCTATTGTAATGGGATAAGGGACTGCCCACTGGGCACTGATGAAACAGACTGTGGTGAGTAGGTACATGCACACACACTGACCTTACCAGAACCAGACAAACACAAGAGCAGATGGTGAAGAGGGATGAGCAGACACTTGACAGCCAAAGTATACCCTCGAGAAAGATGCTATAGAATATTCATGTTTTCATACATAGGTTTGGTAATGGGGATATCATTTTATGGCAGGCTCATAAAATAATATTAGGAATAAAATCAGTAATTTAATTTATGTAATACTTTTTAAGCAATAAGTACATTCTAGCAGAGCACATCATTGAACACTGTGAAAATGTACTGTAAGCACTTTATTTTGTAATTTGGATATAAAGAAACAGTACTGCATTGCACTGCACTGCACGGCACGTCACTACGACTGAAGACTAATATTCAAAGCACAATGGTTATCAATGCCGATTACGTCAAACGCCTGCTATGCATTGTGCCACTGCCAACAGGTGTTCAAAACACAAAGTGCTCGAGCAAGTTTAGTCACATAACTTTCTATATACTGAAGACTGTATCATCCAAGTTGATAGTGCTACAGTAAGTAGGCTACATGCTGCAACGTTGTCAGTTGAATGTATTTCGTTGTCCGACAGAAGACTGGAAACATAACAAAAGCACCTCTAAAACTAATTTGAAGAAAAAATTACTGCACACAGCAGCATGCTTGCATTTGCTAGTGAAGCTAGTTTTCCTTCACATTTCCTTCACTCTTTCTTTTCTCCTCCACAGTGAGGTTTGGAATGGGCGATGGTCTGCAGGTCCGGACAGCTCAAGATGGCCGCTTCCTACCAGTGTGTTTCAGAGGCTGGGACCAAACACAAGCAGATCAGACCTGTGTTCAGCTAGGATTCAGAAAGTAAAGAAAAAGAAAGTCATCACCTTTAATCAATAATTATTTCGTAGAGCTTTAGCAACAGAACTCTGAATAACAAAATATCCTTCGTGAAGAGAGAGACATTTTTGCCAGGCCCAATTTCAGCTGCAGCTAGCGAACACGTGGGCTTCAATCTCCAACCTGTAATTTACCCACTGAGATCCATCTCATTCCTCCTCACCCACTGCTGTGTGTTTAGGCTTGAATTGATTCTCCACAGAGTGTCTGTGGGGTGTCTCAGTGTGATAGAAGTAGAATGATTTTCTAGACTCTATCAGGCATTGTTTTGACAAAATGGTCTCTGTACGTGCAAGTTTATCTCTTCAGCTTTCTGAACTACATTTCTCTCTCCTTCCAGGGCCTATGCCTTCAAAGAAAGTGTAACCCCGGGCTCCTTTGGTTTAACATTGAACAGCAGATCATCCTCGTTCATCCAGGGTCGGGTAAACTTCAGGTAAACAATCCACCCCTTAACACCCCTGTTTACATACACAACTCAGGCTTAATCTATGAGATGTTTTTATTATTATTATTTTAGTTTTATTTGTTTATAATACAATAAAAATGTGCTCATCGGTTTACTGCATGTACTCATGTTAAGTGACGTGTTTCTCATTGTGGCATTACACAGTACATCCTGTCCAGAGGAGCAGACTGTCTCCCTGCAGTGTGAGGGTAAGAAGCCTCCATCTGTTCCTGAAGTGTCCCTCTACCTTACACACACACACACACACACACACACACACAGACTTCAACTGGATACCCAGCCATTTGGAAACATGAGTATTTGATCGATATCAGCACTTGACATTACTTTACTTACAGAAGTCTATGCAGTCAAGTCAAGACTGCAAATGCCAACGCTATACATTCTCTTTATTTGCCCAATAATCCACATAAATCAAATTATACACACAAGAGACATTGATATTCAGTGGAATTAACAGTATTTAACTGTTATGCTTTACATAAAATAAGACTTATCACGTCAAAACAAAAAAATAGCAACCCATTTTGTTTTGTAAAGCAGTGACGCAATACAATCATTCCAATACCACGTTTTCAGTTCTCTCTCAACCTGATATACGTGAGGTTGAAGCTGTTTGTTTGATACTCTACAGTATCCCACCTTGTCTCCTTTTCTCAGTCTGTGGTGTGCAGCCATCTACATCCAGGATCATTGGGGGCAGCGTAGCTAAGATAGGTCAGTGGCCATGGCAGGTTTCGCTGCAGTTCCGAGGATCTCACGTCTGTGGAGGAGTCCTGATCTCCTCTGAATTTGTGTTGACCGCTGCCCACTGCTTCCCAAGGTAACTGACTGCCAGAGAATTCTGTCATGGCTATTTCTATTACTATTTAGGATTTTTTTTATTATGAATTAATGTCTCAGCATTCGCATGAAATGCATATTGTTGAACTGATTCATTTCAGAGTTACAATGCAAAGATTTATAGTCTTCTTTGCTGGAAACATAAGAACCATTTTCCAGTGTTTTTTTTTCCTGAACAGTGTTTTTCTGTGTTGCAGAAACAACCATTTAACTCGCTTGCCAGAGAACTGGAAAGTGTATGGTGGGGTGGTGTCTCTGAACACTGTAGGTGATCCCTACCTGGTTGAGAGGATCTTTGTCAATGAGTACTACAACAACAAGACAAATGACCAGGACATCACTCTGCTTAAACTTGCATCTAAAGTTGAAATCAATGGTAAGTCACATATTCACTTAATTAAAGTGTTCATCCTACTTTCATATGGTCAGAATTCAGTCATGGTGATCATGTCATTGTGGAAATCTGATCGGCAAGTGAAGAGTCAGGAAATGCAAGAAGAGCTGAACCAGATTCAGGAGCCTTTGTCAATAAATATTCAGTCTGCAGCTAAGAAGACCTTCACCAAGTTTGTAGAGGCCGAGCTTTTAAAAAAGACTTCACAGTCATACTGGTAATCTGATTTGCCCAGCCTAGTGTTTTGTTTGTATATCTGTGTGTGTTTGGGTATCTATTTTCAGTACTGTCCTTTTGAGCATACAAGGTTGCTAGTGTGTTTGCAGAAATTAAATATGTCTTTTTGTGTTATGCAGTTACAGTCCTGCCAGCTTGTCTGCCAGGTTTTGACCAGCAGTTTTCCGAAGGCACCCAATGCTGGACCTCAGGGTTTGGCAGTACTAATGCAGGTTCAGGTAAACTGGATATGAATATGAACACTCTGATTTTACTAGACATCAGTGGAAAAGGTTAACCAGACATACTGGAAACAAAGGGAGGGGAAAAACTTACTTGAGCCTATATTTATCAAGCAAATCTTAAACTCAGTGTAAACATTTCACATTTCAAATTTCAGCCACTATTTTGACATATTTTAGAGCCTTGTGTGCAAATGAATGAGCATGCTGTTTTCTCCAATACAGGCAAAATCTCCAAAGATCTGATGGAGGTTGCTGTGAAAATTATTGGTACACAACAGTGTAACAGCCCTTCGGTGTATGGAGGCGCCGTGACCAAGAGCATGCTCTGTGCCGGGTATCTGGATGGAGGCAGAGACTCCTGTCAGGTGAGCAGTCAATGTCAACGGACAGATGAATATATAATGTGCCTCTAACATCCTGTAAACTTGAGAGTGAACCTATGTTATTTCAGGGTGACAGTGGTGGACCTCTGGTGTGTAAGAAAGATAACCGTTGGTACCTGGCAGGGATCACCAGCTGGGGAACTGGCTGTGCTCAAGTAAACAAACCTGGCGTTTACACCAAAGTTAGTAGTGTTCTGCCCTGGATCTATAGCACGATGCAGGTAAGCATGCATGGAGCAAAATAATGAGTAAACAATGTAAGGCAGTGTGTTTGACATCCAGAGAAGCATTTAGATTTAGGAGACAAGTTTTCACCATCCTAACATTTCCTGTTCCTCCTACAGCAACACAGGCTGCACAATGTGATCAATGGATCTACCCCGAAGAATTAATGATGGGGGCATACTTACAGATATAGTTGGTAATCTTGGAGAGATAGCAAGATTTGAAAGATTAACCCTAACCCCCTACTCCCCTTCCCATCAGTGCTCTGTCCAAAGCCACGCCCCCTCTCCTGCTAACTCAGTATTTCTGCAGAGGAGTGTGCTGAATATTTACGTAACGGTGAAACATGATGCAAGACAGAGGAGAGTGTGAGCAGGGCGAGACATGAAGGCATCTGATTGGTTCTTTCCATTCGGATGGAAAGGCAGTGATTGGTCAGAGTTTTTACAGTCCTGCAGTGCCACAGAGGTCTGATTCTTTTTATTCCTTTTTCTGAATACATAATGTATTGTCTGCTCTCAGGGTGGAAGGACCATTTCACCCCGTATAACAAAAAGTGTTACTGAACAGGATTACCAACTATAGCTTTAAGACAGAAACACACACGGAGAAAGGTTGCATGCTGGCGGGGTGGAGAAGCAGCACGATAAGTTGCACAAATTAAACACTGGTCATGTCTGTTTTGGCATTCTGCATCATTTATACTGTAGTCATCCATCATAATGTGCATTGCCTTAACCTGATCATTGACCTACACCCATCATCAGTCTGCCATTCTTCACTTTATTCCTGCAATACACTTGTACATTTTTGCTTGTAAGTTAAACAAGCTGTAAAATGTCTGGCTTTAAATATGATTTATGATTGTACAGGTGTGATTTTCTTTACTCAGGGACACAAAACAAACTTTTCAATGCTGACTATCATTTACCATAAATATTAAAAAGCACACTTTCACATTGTAAAGAAAGCAAGCAAGCGTGACCATTGACAATCCTCTTGAGCTGGCACTCTGCCTGTGTACCCCCCCTACAGTCACACTGTGAAGGTTTTCAGAAAGTGTTCATCTGACATTGTATGTCAATGTGTTTTCTCTGTATATCATATTTATGTGCATCGAACTTGATGTTTACCTGATATGATTTGCTATTTTGAATGTGTGGGATCACAGGGTGTTATACACATAAAATAAAGGCTATCAGAGGAAATTATGGATATGTTTTGGAGTTGATTCATCACTGTCTATCACACATGAGACTCAGGCTGACATAACGAGTGTGTGTGTGTGTGTGTGTGTGTGTGTGTGTGTGTGTGTGTGTGGGGAGTGAGAGAGAGAGAGAGAGAGGGTTCAACGCACTGAATAAGCTTCAGTCTATTCAGGAGTCACATTGTTATTCATCACATCTATTTTTCCAGCACAGGCAGATGTGAGCAGAGAGCTCATATTGACAGATGAGAATATTTGGAGAATAAGCCTCGTGAGACAAGCTGATTGATTTTTGAGGGTGGATATCAGTGAAACAAGTGGTAAGTTGATAAGCGCGCATATTTGATGTCACCGTGGTGGTGTTATTGTTACTATTTTTCAGAAAAACTGAGAGTGAGGAGCTGTCATGATGGATATGAAAGATGGGTTGGAATGAATGGTTTGCGAATTTGATCGTAATTTAGTCTCTCATTTTTGACGAATTATGTCATTTGTTGGATTTTCGGTGAATCGCGCAAATCATCGACGAATGAAATTATTTTGCGCCGTGCAAATGTGCAAAAGATGCTGTTTGCGAGGCAGCTTATTGTTTGTCTGTGTAATAGCATGAGGGTGTGTCTGCAGGCGCTGATGAGATCATTATAACCTTCAATGGTTGCGCGTCAAAACAATATATATATAGCTTATATATGTGTGTGTGTGTGTGTGTGTGTGTGTGTGTGTGTGTTTGCAAATGCGGATCAAACGACCATATTCACTTCCCTTGACTGTTTAAGTGAATCCTTGCGATGGTCAGAAAACCAAAACTCGGATGTCGTGCGTGATATCCCTGCTGTGATTTGGCTATAAACAGCTGCGTGAAAGAGAAAAGGCACCAGGCGCGTAATGGCTCCATCAGATGATCCACAGGTTGAGAGACGCACGGGTGGATGAATGCACCGACGTCACGCATCGGATGTTGAAAGAGATTATCAGCGTGTCATTGAGGTCTGTTTTTGTTGTCTGAAAGCAACTTACACAATCACTAATACCTGGACAATCGGTGTTTTCATGATCAGTGGATGTATGGATATTCAGATATTCACTATTAAATTCCGTGCCACACCCTTTTATTTATCTTATTTATGTGTGCACACAGTATTTTTTTTTTCTCATCGGGCGCCTGAATATTTTCAGATGGGGACAGTTACCATGGGGATAAATGGATACTATAGAACGACGCACAGTGTTGTCATGGTGATGCAACATCGTTATGACAGATACAGTACAAGGAGTGAAATTATTTTTTCCCCCCACAAAGGTTATGAGACCTGTGCTGTGACCCATTTAGCTGCCCTATATTTTCTTTATTGATGCTGCTTGTTTACAATGATAAATACCTTTTGAATGTATTGTGGGACTTTTCTATTTTATTTGTTTAAATAGCCTACTTACAGTATATTGAAGCTTCAGAAAAGGGTAATCCAATTTAACTCACATTTAACATTTAATTTACACCTACGTAAATATCCAAGCAGGTCAGATTGTCTCAGTGACATACAGCTGTTGTAACAGTTTTACATTAAAACATGTAAACATTTTTAGTAGAAACCCAAATTATATGAGCCTGTAAATGAGCATGATAGGTCTTCTTTAATCTCGGTGCCATTGTGTCACAAGATCCCAAGCACAGCAAAGACACACTTAGAGTATTTGGTGGAGTGTGGTAACAGTAGACACTGTAGGCTTCTATTGTCTGTCTTTCATGACCTTGTCCACTTTTAATTCTCATTGCTTTTGGTTTTGTCTCTCTGATCGTCTCCATCGTCACGTTATTAATACTCTGTGTGTTTTATAGTGGAAATGCCACTTTCATACAACAGACTGCCCTTCACATGCCCTCTCTTCTCAGACAGTGTCTCTTTTGCATGTCCTTTGCCTGCACTCTCCTAGACAATGTCTGTCCCTGTTTGCTGCTCGTCTCCCATTCTCACTGTTTTTCTGCTGCCCTTTCGATGTCCTCACATTCCACAAATCAGTCCTCCTTCAGCCCTATTTCCTTGTTATCTCCAAACTAATATAGTCACCCTGCCTGCCCCTTTCTTGTCTTCCCCTCCCAGACAAAGGCAGCCTGGGTCTGGAACTTGATATTGTTAAACTATAGTGCAGATAATGCAGGTTAAGAAAAGATGGACAGGCAGCTTGTGCCATGTGAGGAGAGATACATTACATTTGGCAGTGCCATGTTGCCAAACACCTGAAAGTATAGTCAAGGGGATAAACGTGACACTGACCCACTAACCCACTCTTGAGCGACCTAACCAAAAAAACTGTCAACCATGATCACATTTTTCTGTTTATGGTAGTTTTGAAAATACTGTATGGGTCCAGAAAAATCAAGTCAACTTAATAATTTAGAATATAAAAATAGATTTACTTTATTTATTGCCAAACAAAATTGTCGTGTTTACATACAAAAATGTGCATCACTCACACAAAACAGACATTTTTTTTGGATAGATTTGTTGTCCTACACCATTTGGTGTAGGATGGTCACATGACCAGACTTACGGTACCATACAGTGCCACAAATTTAAATAGAAACAGACACTGAGAAAATGCTAAAACAATCAATTTTCCTTATCAAATATGTGTTAATGTGATGGATACATGATGGTTTTTGTCTTAGTTTGACTCGCATTTTCAATAAACTCAGTCAAGGCAAAATGTATACACCAATAACTTAACTAGATAAAAAAAAACATGGCAGTAATGGCATTAAACAATAAAAAGACAACATTTAAGACATGTCCCAGACGTTAAGTATCCTATGCCGGCACAGATGACAGTCCCTGTAAATGATATAGCTGTGCTCTGGAGTGATTTCCTGTAGCAGTCCTTATTACAGCCGAGTCCGCTGTAGGAACAGTGTAGATCGTGCAGTGAATGTAAAGAGTTTTCCATTATGTTTAACAGCTTGTGCAACATCCGTCTCTCAACAGTCAAGTCTCGGGGCTCCAGGTAGTTTGCTCAGTTTCACTGGTATCACTGGCTCTGATGCTGCTGCCCCAACAGATGGCTGCAAAGAAAATTTTGCTCACAACAACAGACTGGTAGAAGACATGCGGCAACTTACTGCACACTTTAAAAGACACTGACATACATCAGTGTGCACTGGGGGGATGTGCTTAAATGCCACCCTGGTTCGCAAACCACATTAAACTGCCATCTCTGCTGGTTAAAACATGGTAAAATGCCCTCTTGGGTGGAAGAAATGCACACTTAATTGCCCTCGAAAACACTGAACTTAAGCGCCTTCTCCAGTGGTAGAACAAGCTGTAGGTGCCCCTTTTTTTTTTTCGCCCCTGCTCTTCAACATGAATGCACACCACTGCTGCCTTATCTATGACAAGTGTCTTTTAGGGAAGAGAAACAATCGACAGGTGGTCTGCCTTTCCACCTGTCTTACAATGACAGACCTTCTAGAGAGGATATCTAAATGCACAGTATTCCATATTTGTTCTTGTTAAATAAAGGCAAGTTTTTTAGATAGAACACTGAGTTACCTTATCGTTTCGCATTGAAAACAGTAGGAGAAATGCGCGATCCCAGCGAGCCACGTCTCATGTTAGACTGTATTTTCACCTGTCTGTTCCCATCACCCCATTTATCACATCCTGTCAAATATATACAGGTTTTCACACCAGTTGTGCCAATGTGATGATTGAAAAATGAAGGAATCAGTCAGTCAGTGAAAATGCATGTCACGCTCTAAAACAATACAGATTCTTGTACATTGTCAACATTTCAGCCTTGAATGCATTATATTTTTGTTGAGAAGACCTTGAGGAAAACATCAGAGGTTTTAGTCTTGACTGTGTCATCATAACTGAAATGAGGACTCTAGTATTTTAGTATATACACAGTACATATTTAGAGAAGAGCATTGCAGAATGAATTTGTTAACAAGAGGGTTTCTTATTAAAAGTTGTGTCATTGTCAAAATGTCAGTGAAAAACTCCAAAAAGGCAAAAACAACAATAATGCGGCAATAATAGATTAAAAACTATTCTGTCTGAGGTCACATAGGGTTGAATTTCATTTTAAATGTAGATGGCATTAATCTAATGGATGCCACAGGCCTTCGGTCCTCTGTTGTCATCTTCTCATGAGTCTCACAGACATACGAGGACTCTCAAATCAGATATACGAAGCAAACAGCACACAAATAGCATTTGGCAGGAACACTACAGTCTCTGTCTGCTAATGGCAATAACGAACTCTATTCATTTAAGTGCACTTCAGTATGAAGGTCCTCTACCACTGATACATCTGAACAGAGACAAACAGCCAGATGGATGCTTGAGTTAGATACATCTTGTGGACTCTTGAAGGCTTGAAACTGACGCTTTTGTGGTTTGCGTATAAATAATACATGTTTTACTGCAGACATGTCACTTTCTATCATTTCAGTATGGAGCTTTGACATGCTTCATCAAATGCAATACTGTTACCCATCTTTGTTCTCCAATATTTACCCATTACTCTCAATACTCCTTAACTCTTTGAGTGCCAGCTCTTTTATAAAACAGAAATTGCCTTGTGACAGTGTTTTAGCCCATTTTGAGTCATATTTCAAGACCCACAGAATATTTTGTACTATGTCTCTGAAAACACTGAATAGCTCAAATGAAAGAAGAGGCTCTCTTTTTCATCATGAAAAAAATGGTTTGTTTTTACCTTGTTCTGTTCTTGTTTTATCAGAGTAGAAAAACACCATTTTTTTGTCCGGAAGTGGAGACAATCATAATTAGAGAGCAAAAGGGACGGATTCTGTGAATTTACTACGGTGAATTTAAATTAGCCAATTAACCTAATCCCCATGCATGTTTTTGGATGGTGGGAGGAAGCTGGAGTACCCAGAGAGAACCCACGCAGACACGGGGAGAACATGCAAACTCCACACAGAGAGGCCCTGGGCCCAGGATTCGAACCCGATACCTTCTTGCTGTGAGGCGACAGTGCTAACCACTACACCACCGTGCCGCCCGCAGATGTTGCCATTTCTAAAAATATCTGACCTGATGAAGCCATTCACCAGCAAGTCATTAGGATCCATTCTCTAAGAACCATGGTCATAGATGTACATACCGAATTGCATGTCAATCCATGCAATAGTTTCCATGCAAAGTTGTAGCAGCGAGCGAAAAATGTATTGAGTTGATGTTACAGTTCCACCCAAATGTATTTTCCAGTACAAAGTAGATGAATATGAACCATGCAAATTGAATAGCCTATCTGAAAAATAGGTCAAGGTTGTGTGATGTCTGCAGGGAGAGTAATCTCTACCAGAAAAAAAGAACATGGGGCGTTATGCAAGATGAAAAAAAAACTGTCTGTAGGCGTTTTACCAGTTATCAGGATATATGTGTGTGTGTGTGTGTGTGTGTGTGTGTGTGTTTGTGTGTGTGGGCGTGTTTTGCCGTACATATGGGGACATAAGTCTGATAACACACTCACATTGTGGGGACTCACGCTGACAATGTGGGGACTCACCGTACTTATGGGGACAAAGTGCAGGTCCCTATAATGTAAACTGTTAGATTTCAGGCTGAAGACTTGGAGAACATTTAATGTTACTGTAAGGTTAGACTTTGGTTAGGGTTAGGATTAGGATTACATGGGTAGTGGATATGGTTAAGGTCAAGGGAAGTGTCTAGGAAATGAATGCAAGTCAATGTAAAGTCCCCACAATACACAAATACACAGCTGTGTGTGTGTGTGTGTGTGTATGTTCGCTGGAGTAGTGAAGTGTATTAAAACAACCCTCTCTCACTGTATTTTTTGTTTTCCTTTCATTCTCCTACCCTCCCTCTTTATTACTACATGTCAACAGTTGCCATGGAAACCATTTTGCTCTTCCTCTCCTCACTCCTGGTGTGTGTGGCTGGTAAGTCCCCCCCTACTTTCAGAACAAACACACCTACACACGCATCCATGCATGTAAACACACACGTGTGTACACGCCAATCGTCCGTAGGGAGGCAGTGTCGGGGCATGGAATGATGTTACATGAAAAGACACTAGCTGGGTGTGGGCTCATGGCAAAACATCAATTACTACCTCAAGGCTTTGTGTGTGGATTTCACAGAGTGACTGTGTCAATGACAGAGTGTGTGCGGTCTGTCTGTAGTCTATGATTCAGTGTAAAACTCATGCTCACACACTACAAATAGATGAAGCGGCACAGTGCTGCTCTTCATGACACTAAAAGCTCGTGTGAGGTACAACATAGCGAGATAGATAGCGCTGAAGTATTTTTTCACTTGTGGTGTCCCACTGTATCTAATTTCCTGTCTCTACTATCTCCTTGTCCTTTTGCCCTCTCACTCAAACCACTTCCCCTGTTCACTGCCTCTCAGCTGTAGCAGACCTCAGTGCACAGGGTGAGTACACTCAATGTAGACTCTAATGGAGTCACACTCAGCCACACATAGGTGGGACTAGTGGTTTCCAGATCAAATCAGACCCTTATGGATTGCTCCACTGCAGCGAACAGTGGTAGATGTATGGATTAAGCCCAAGAATGACCCGACCCTACTGGTTGAAATCAATGCTGAAGAGATGGAGAGTGGTAGTTTGGTAGGAAAAAGAGGTTATAAAGAATCTGTATGAATACAAAACAAAATATATCACAATGTAGAATGTCAGTATTTGATGGCAACAAAAAAATGTTGGTCAGGGAAATATGACAAATATGATATGCTGTATGGTTGTGGCAATTATAAAAACAGAAATAAATTGTTAAGGTCTATTTCTGTTAGTGACAGAAGTTCTTTTCACAGTGTTTCTCAAAATAGGGTTTGAGTACCCTTAGGGGACTGCAGCTCTCTGTCTTGGATCCCATGAAATATTTTGCAATAAATTATAAAATTGACAATGTTCTTCATTTGCAGTAGTAAAATAAGCATATTGTGTCAATTATTAAATAGTTAGTCATTTATTGTTATTCACTTATTGTATATATGATGCCATAGTTTTTACTTCCTACTCTTATTGTTGTTCCGTTCTGGCTTATGTTATTATTCTTATTTTTATAGGCCCTCCTTGTAATGTTGCACTGTCCACTTTGCTGCTGTAACAATGCAAATTTCCCCATCTGTGGGACGAATAAAGATTATCTTATCTTATCTTATCTTATCTTATCTTATTCAAACCCATGTTCTGTCATGAATCACTTCACTCCTCAGCTTAGTTTATTTGCCAGCTGGTGAGCGTAGAGAAATATTGCTGTCAGTTAATATCCTCAAGTGACACTAAGTGCAAACTGTTATATTCAGTGTATTTTATTGTGAACACTGTTTGCTCTTCTCACTACCCACATGAGCTACAATAATGGTCAAGTGCAGTTTTATATAATGAGGTAGGCTACAGATACGTTTCGATTTATGTAACTGCCTCCAAGTTCAAGATGAGCCATCAAAATGTTTTGACATTATATTTACATTTTAGAGGTCGAGAAACAGAAGGGATTTCTTTTAATTGCCCATTTTGCACCTAACAAGAGATAAATGAATAATTACAGTTGTGAACAACACTGATCTGAACACCGTTGGTTCTAAATGTCTTTATTATCTATTTTGTTTTTTACTTTATTACAGATGACCATGAGACAGTTGAAAACGCATTTGTTTATGGTAAGTTTGAAAAGAATAAATCTGTGCCACCGCCCAGTGTCTTTTTACAATGACTGGAACATTGATTCATGTATTTCTCTCATTCTGTCATCAACCTGTAGACTATGAGAGCCTGAGGATTGGGGGTTTAGCATTTGCTGTGGTGCTGTTTACACTGGGCATCCTCCTGATCCTCAGTAAGTTAACGTGTGTGTGTGTGTGTGTGTGTGTGTGTGTGTGTGTGTGTGTGTGAGTGTGTGTGTGTGTGTGTGAGAGAGAGAGAGAGAGGGAAAGAGAGAGAGAGAGTGTGTTATATATTATATGCAATATGCATACATGTACTCAATGCAATCAAGTGTTATCATCAAATTAAACATGGTTAATAACAAATGAATGAATCGTGACTGCTTTTTCAAACTGTTCAAAATGTTACTGAGCCATCTTGTTCTCAGTATTTTTTGATAAGTTGTATTAAAATGTATATTATTTTAACTAAATAGGCCTTCTTATATTTCTAGGTCGACGATGCCGCTGCAGTATGAACCAGAAGCTCAAGTATGCCAGCATCCCTCTCTTAATGGAATAAAAAGACATGCTTCTGTAACAACCTTTTTTTTTGTAATACTATGTCATTTTGTTACCATGACAACCTGTGGATCCTCTCTACAGGGCCCCCGGAGACGAGGAGGCGCAGGAGGAAAACTTGATTGTCTCCAAGGGTAAGATGCCCATTTTATTTCAGCTCCTCTGACCTCTGGCTCACCTCATGACACACATCCATAACGAGGTTCCCTCCAGGAGAGTCCATATCACAGAGGAGGAGGAGGAGGAGGAGGACCATTTGCACTGTGTGCATGTGTTCACGCAAATTGTGTTAGTTCACTGAACTTGCGTTATCATGACATTGATGTCAAGTGTGGACTGTTTTAAAGTCCCTCCCTGTGCATTTCAGGATGTTCCTCATTTCACTTTTTTAATCATGATCATTATCACAACATGTTTTTCTTGTTGTGTATTTTCAGCATATCAAGTGTCATTTGAAGGAAGAAGCTTAGGTAACAAATCATCACAGTACTTTAAAGAAGATTTCAGATCACATAAAAACAGCAATAACACAGTAAACTAAAAATACATTAGAAGTAAACATTTCGTGTTTCAGTGCTGTGAGACACACTCGGTTCCTGTCAATCCACACACATTCAACAAGGTGACGGACTCATATTCATATTCAACAACACTTACATCATGCAATGTGCAGTATCTTATTTATATTTCTTATTTATTTATGTACAATTTCACTTTTTTTCATTCATACCATTCGCTGTACTGTACTATCTTTATTACACCAGTCGGTCCACTGTGTTCACTAATTTTGTCCACTTATTTTATTCACTGATGTCTTAAGTTATATGATACTTTAGTTATTTACTTATGTTGTATATATGATACCTTATCTTATCTTATCTAATATAAAGCTCATATTATCATATTAAGTATGATAATAAGAAAAAAAATAAGAAGAAGTAACTGTGGACAGCTTTAATGTTTCTCTCCACCTAAATCGCTCATCCTTGACCTCTTGCAGCTGCAGCGGCTGCCAAAGAGACTCCAGCAGAGAACTGAGGCGACTCCACTGGACTGAGCTGCCTTCTGAAATGATAATCTGTTTTATTTGATATTAATACTAAGCCACTACAACACTGAAGGAGCGGATAATTATCTTAACTGGTTATATGACAGGGTAGGAGGGGAGGTAATCGTTTCGAGGTGTGATGTGTACATAAATGTTGTGCCCTTAAAGACAAACATTTACCCCATTGTGCTCCACCGTGACCGTGTTCCTGTCCGTCCCTGTGCCTTCCCGTGTCCGTCCCTCGCTCCGGGTCTTTGTCTTAGCCAGTAGCACCTTTGACAAAAGATTGTCTTTGAGGCCCTAGAGGAGGTTTTAATGTTGTGGTCTGCTGTGCTCCTTTTTGTACTCCTATCTATTGCCTTTGTCAATTTGTTGTTTATTTTGTCAATTGTCCAGATGAGTTATCACATTTGAGTATAACACATATGCAGATATGCTGTGTATAGTGCATATAATTATAGTATAAAGTTTACAAAGTTAAATATCCTTCATTTAGGTCTTTGTTTGAATGGTTGACTGTTTACCTGCATCCACAGGTATGATCCTGTATGATTGTGTATATATATCATCAGTCCATATCTCTACATGTAAATTTTATGAGCCTTATATATAAGACAATCTCAACTGCTACAGATCTCTGAATGGGCACAGGAACGGTTTGTAGCTATCTGCATGAGCTCCTCCAGTGCTGTGTTTAACCATCTATAGAGAAGGAAGCTCCTGCATCAGCTGTCTCACTGCCTTCTTCTCCACACGTCCACTCCAAGATCAACAAAACTCTCCAGCAGACTGATCAGTTTCACCGCACACAGTCCCTAGTGCAGCATATATATGAAAGTCTTTCTTTTCTCTTTTCTCTGTTTATTAAATTGCTCACTTTCTCTGATGCCATGATGCTTTTTAGCAGCTTGCATGTTGTTACATTTCTGTGAAAGAGTTTGAGAGAAGCAAATTCAAACTTGATATTATTTACATGCAAAACAACATTAATACTAGCCTTAGCCAAATCATAGAGAGAGAGCAAATGAACAATCCATTTCAGGCTTTCATCTACCTTAAGTCTGAGTGTTTTAAAAAATGGCCACTATACAAGTAAATGCTATGTTCATGTTATGCATGTGGCCTTGTTGTGCAGCCACCTGTTGTTCTTTTGGTATAAATAAATAAAAGAATGTCTGAACACAAGAAAAACAAATGCACTTTTGTGTTCATTTGGATGAATTTTAGCAGGATCTTGATCATTTCAAGTTTAGTTTATTTGTAAAGGGAAAGTGCAAATTAATAAATACACCTCTCTGTCTCTGGTTTAGGTGTTCCAATAAAAGACTTCCTAAAATACATCAGAACAAAAATAAATCAGTAGAAAGAGCAGAAAGACATACATATGAGCAGGACATATACTGTATGTATATATGGAAGACTTGAAATCTGATCACTTCCAATCAATATCAGTCAATATTATAAGCTACTACCTTGAGACAAACGTCAGAGAATGTGTTCCTCGCCAGCAGAGCCAGTAACGTACTGCTCATTCTGTCATGATATCAAAGGTCGGGAGACTCTTTATTGGCATTGGAGTACAAACTTTATGAGTTTCGACAATATGATAATGAGCGGCTAAACTGAAATATGGCTGTGGGCGTGGAGAGGTGTTTTTTTTTTTGTTAGAGGGTGGATCTGTGTAGTTGGAGTGTAGTCTGCACCTACCACTGGCACAGACAGAGGCTCACAAACACACACACACACCTGGGCAGAGGTAACACACAGCCTACAGCAGCTCAGGTGAGTAAAAACCTGCTTTCGTAAACAAATATTAAGTTAAATGTGCAGGTTGTGAAAATCTGTGCACTTCAGATGTCTATTAATTAGTATAAACATTTAGAGGGAAAAGTCCCTCATAAGTAAAATGTTTTTGAGGTGTTTGTAGATGTCTAGGATTGTTGATGTTAAACCACGAATATTTGTATTTTCATGATGAAAAATATAATTTTTCTCAACTATTTCTTTCCATTATTTTATACGGAAAAACAGCAACTTGCTCCACCTATACCCTCTATCAAACTGTGCAAGGTTGAAGGTTAACAAATATTGAAGCTGTAATATATTAATGAGTAACAGCACCACTATGCCCTTATGCTCGGTGGTGCATTGACAAAGGCCCAGACACATAATAAATGAAAGCACTGGAGTCCACAATTCAGGGTGGCACGCTTGAACAAAGTGGAGACGGCAAGGGAAATTTTTAGTCTGTTAATCTGTGTGAGTTAATGATTACAGGTCAGGAGATGTAAATCAAACGAGAAGCTGTGTGTGTGTGTGTGTAAAGGATGGAGAGAGAATGGATGTGGGGGAGAGATCAATATCACCATTAGCCTCTTAAAGTTCTCTGTGAAGAGCAAGACAATCACTTTGCTCTTAAGTCTGTGGTTGGAGAACCCAGTGAGGTGATTTGTCAGGACATATAGAGTTTCCAAGCTTTCAACTACCTCTCATCTAGAGTGAATAAGCCTATTTAAAGAAGCCTCTTCAAGTCTCAAATTAAAACTGACAGAATACTGAAACCAAATCCACACAAATCTCCTCTCAAAGAACACTTTTCAGCTGCCAAGCTTGACGGTGAATGCTTTTACAGTCATAATGTAAAAAAAAAAAAACAAGATTAAAAGCAGCAGATGCAAATGGATCACCAGCTGCCGGCTGCTGTTATCACTAGCCTGTTTGCATTGTGTCTCTCCAGTTTTGTCAACTGAAAACACAGACAGACGAGGCGTCATGTCTTCCAAAGGTGAGTTTTGCAGCTTCTGAACCGCTGATTATCCACAAACAGGAGCCACTTACACGTAACACCCTTTGAGTGACATGATATGCTCAAGGTCACAGCCATTCTTGCTTTCTGATGCTGAGTCAGAGCCACTAACAACAGCGTGTAAATCATGTTACTGGGTAAAAACAAGGTTGACTTATTAACAGCTTGGAGCTCTGCAGCCTCACAGATCAGGTTTGTCATTTCAGTATTGTACCAGAGCTAATCATGCTCACGTTCTGCACTGCTAGTGCTCATGGTACTGCACAGGTGGCTATTTGGTAATGGGGTGACACAATAAGTTAGAGGACAATCCAGAATTTGGAAGGCAATGAATAAAGACACATCTGTGGAAGGTGAAAAACTATTACAGATACAATGTTCGGTGTTGATAACAGATTTCATTTTTATCTATTCATCCTTTATTTGACCAGGCGAGAAATTAAGGATATCTTCTTGTTTGCAATGGTGGCCTGGCAAAAGGCAAAGTAGTTCCACAAACCAGATTTCCAGCCTCTCAAACTGCCCCAAAATAGCATGCAGTCTGTGTGAAAAACACCTTCAGGGAATGGACCAATGCTGATTATGACCTATTTTCCAATAACTTTCATACAGTTAAAGCGAGTCCTGCTGTGAGTATCTAAAATCAGGGCAAAATGATTTCACTACAAGTGAATGCGATCAATGAAGCATAAAAAATATGTTTTAAATATTTCTCTGCAGCAGTGTGTTTCCACTGAGTTTCTATCCATGTCCATTATCTGTCTATCCCCAGGTGCAGACATCGACCTTGATGCAGACTTTGTGTATGGTGAGTAACAACAGTTTTGAAGGTGCATCTGCATGGATTAGATAGATTAAATATTTAACTTCTGCCAGTGCAGGATGTGGAAAGCATCCAGTGGATAAAGAGAGTTTCTGTCAGAACACGTAGATGTTAGATGGGTAAATAAAGTGGGACATAGCAGAAAAAATAGTAATAGAGTCACAAGAGGTAGATTGTGAGAGTTTTTCCATCTTCCTTTTCACTCACACTAAGAGGCAGAAAAATTAAAGAGTGATGGAGTGGTGACATTGTTCTATGTTAATCTGTAGACTATCATACACTGCGTGTTGGAGGTCTGGTCTTTGCTGGGGTCATTGTGTTCCTTTCCATCCTTCTGTTGGCAGGTATGTCAACTCTCTCCCAATGTTACCTGGAAAAGACTGCCTGAATGCAAACAAAACTAAAATGTTTCCATTGCTGCTGTCCTACATCTCTGCTGGTATCAGATCAGCTTTGATGAAAGAAAAACAGTTCCTCTGTCCCGGAGAACTAATCTCTCAATCTGATTTTTTTCCTTTGAAGGCAACAAACTCACCAACTGTGGCAAATCCAAGGTAATGGCAATAAAATGTAGCTTTATAGTGACATCTCCTGGCCATGCAAACTACTTTTAACTTATGTGTTCCTTCAGGTTAAAAGTGACAAGCTCCTCTCAGGAGTTAACATGGTGTTAAAATTCATTAATAGAAATATATATATAAACTGCTGTTTTATTGTTTCTAGCCACGTCATGCTGAAAACGTCTAAATTGAGGACAACCAGCCAGGAAGGGAGGAGAGCTACAATGTGCTATAATGTGGTTATGTGTGTAAGGACGTAAAGATTTTGTACTAATAAAATGTTCATAACCTTATATGTGTTAATGTTTGCTTGAAGTCACTGCTGCTCTCGTTAGTTATTTTCCAAATCAATAAAATGAAGAAATAATTTGGTTATGTATTAAAGATAACAATACTGAGATTTTTGTCAGTAATATTTAATATACAGAGAGCTTTCTTTTTTAATTTTCTCTGATAATAAAATCACAATTGCACCTCTAGTTTACAATTAAATCTGAGATATGAAAATAATGGCATACGGTAAATATATGTAAAATATGAAATAAGACTATGAGACTGCATTGTTTTTAATGTATATTTTAGGATTTAGCATTGTGGTCAAATCAAATCAAATCAAAAGCCTTTATTCTCATTATGTGACAGTGCATACAACGAAATTAGGAGTGCTGCTCCACTTGGTGCTTAGTCAAATGTAAAAAATAGTCAAGTTTATCAAAAATAAAATAGAAAACACATAAATAAAATTGTGTAAGAAAATGAGCTAATATTTACAGTACTAAGGCACAGTTATTACTACAAAAGTTATTCCGCATTTGTGCATTTAATTAAAATAAGGAAATAATATCAGGGTAAAGATTATCAATATAAATAGCAACATTGCTGTTATTTGAAGAACCAGCAGAAGAACCACGTGATGCTGCTTCTTGCAGAATATGAACAAAATAAGCGCTCCTTCCCGTAGAGGACCCGCCCCCTCAGGTGCAGCTGCTCCACCTTGATGAGATAAACAAGTGTCCTGCTTTGTACTTCCGGTTGGCCCGTCAAAGTGCTTCCGCGCGTTTGAGACTCCTAAATCACCGCACCCGACTTAAGTTAAGATGCTTAGTTTGAACTTACATGTGAGTCGAACCCACAAGAGGATATCAAAGTGTATATAAGAGAACAAAAGCTGTATAAAAGCAGGACACGGTTGCTTCACTCGCTTGTCCCGCACAGTAACAATATGGCTGCCATATTGACGTGCGGGAAAATGTAGCCTACATGTCCCAAACACCATTTGCGACGGTGTAAATGTATTGATAACTTTCATTTGTCATCAAAAATGTTTGAAAAAGCGGATGTTAAAACGGTTTCCTCGACTTGTGATTAGCAAAGCGACCACAAGATGGCGTCAGGAGACCAGAAGAAGAACTACAACTTCCACAAGCAGAGGAAGCAGAAGAGGAAGTGAAAACTGCAGAAATGACTTTATGAGGAGAAATGAAAAGTAGGTGGAAAAATACAACTGTGACTTTTGCTGGGTATCACGAGCTGTACATTGTATAATTCTGTGATAAATGTTGACATGAGAGATGGCATAAAACACACACAGGCAGCAGCAGACCACCATAAAAAGCAATAGAAGTTGCTGTTGGTTGCTGACATTATGTTGTGTTCACTGCTCCTGCTCTGCTTCAAACAGGACCTCCCGTTTTGCCTGCTGAAGCTGCTGTATTTTCATGTATGCAGCGCAGATGACAAAGCGCATTAATCATACTGCCAGAAAACTGCGCCTGATTAATTATCCCTGAATAAATAAGTCGTTACAGGCAGAGACAGGAGCTGTCAACTGGGTGAGTCCCAAGGACCCCCTGCTCTTTCTATCTCTCTTCTTTCTTTTTCCTCTCAGCCTCCTGAATTTGTGAAGGGGCCGAGATGTAAGAAGTGAACAGCCTCCTGCAGAGCGGTTTTACTGGTTTGGCCCCGCAGGGCTCAGGTCATCTGCTTTCCATGAGGGCTTTGGTTGAGGTAAGCATGGGAAGCCATTTATCACACAGTTCACTAGAGCTGATAGGATCACAGTACCAGGAGAACAACACAGAAACACTGAGCTGGACAGGTGTGAGAGGGCCCATCACTTACTGTTCCCAGAAGCATTTAGGACTGCTGAGCCTGAGGGAAACAAACAGGGGAGAGGATGAAATGTGTTTCCTTCACACGGATGGAACATTTTAAAGGGCAAAATGTTGCTGTAATAGGTGGATTATCAGACCACAGATAACATTATATTATAAATAATAAAGAAGAAATAATAGTATAAATGTTTCATAAGTTGATCTTGTTACATTGACAAAATTAAAAAGTACCCACGTTATGACAAAGATGCATACTATTTCTCTGCAAGCTTTGTGACTGCTGCTCCTCTAGTTTTAAGTGGCATGTCCCTTCACACATGAAATAATTTATCAATTTTAACTATGCAGCCACAGTTTGAGGTTGAGAAGTAGTTTTGTCACAGCTGACGAAATGCTGCTACCCAAATATGATGAGTTGCTCATGAAACGTGCATTAATTTGTACTTCTTGTTTGGCTTTATCTTTCATCTCTGCAGTCATACTCCAGGTTTCAATTTCTAACTTCCTTGATAGATTATCCATATTGGATACCAACTGACACAACATTAAAAGCTCTAAATTGTCATATTTTATTGACAGACAGATAAGGTGCGAGTGTGTGTGTGTCACTAGATAGAGAAGAGAACAGAAAGTGCAGCTGTACTGATACTGCAGAAGATGTTGACAACAGTTTTAAATATTAAGTGTCAATGCTTCAATATTTTTGACAACACTAGTAGGCCATATAATAGAAAATCTCCAACCACAGGAAAACCAACTGAGCTTAGAGCCTCTGTCAGTGTCCAGAGCTAATTGATTCCTGCTGAAGCTGTACATCTTTAATTTAAACAAGCAGGGACGTGAAGTTGATCTTTTTAAGCAATCAACTGGGAATGGTACTTTTAACAGACACTACTCAAACAAGAGTGTATTTTCATGGATTATTTTCAGCCGAGGAGTCAAATTCGTGGTGATGAAGGAGCGTCTCAACGTTGTGGTGAATTGATGTTTTTAAGAGTTTTGTCAGAGATCTTGTGTGCAGAGGTTCATTAACACTTGTTAGTTGGTCAATTCTTTGTTGTTTTTTTTGCCTTTTACCAGGATTTTATGTACAATATGACCAGGATTGTCCTTCAGATTATTATGTCACTGTGGGCCTTGCATAACTTCATTGATTTAACCAATCAGTTGTCATAGTTACCAGTTAAATGACACCATGGAGATGTGTGTTCAGTTTGATACAGCAGCCGAGCTGAAGCATTTCTGTTGTGCAGCAACAGCATTGTGTGTGTGTGTGTGTGTGTGTGTAACAGGTTAGGCAGTATAAGGCAGAGACTCAGCAGTGTTAAAGCGTGGGAAAGTGATAAGATCAGAGCACAGAGGGTCAGGATGGAAAGTCTGCCTTCAGCTAAGCTCTGCAACGTCCTCTAACACCTGCCAAATTTATTGTTGACTTAATGTGATGTAACAGACCAGAACTGTAAAGATTTGGGTGTAAACAGTAATTTATTTCTGTTTGTTCATCCCTTATTTATACACGTTGCTCTCTTAAATGCCCTGGAGCTACACTTTGACTGTTTTTATGCACAGTAGTTATGAGACAATGACCAGATCAAAACATTAAGTTTATTTTTGCCTCTCATGTATGTTTTGATTTAACATTTTACCATAGTTGCACAAAGATGTCTGCTTATTGTACATTCTGGAGTATAGCATTAATCTAAATATTGTGATTGAAAGAGTAGAGAAACCCATGGCTGGATTAACCTGTTCGAGGACCCAGGGGCAAAACCTTGTCGTTGGTTCCTCATTGAGCCTCCCTTCCCTACCTCCGCATTAAATACTTTGTTTATTTCAAGTTTTCTGTACTCAAAGTGCACACATGAGACTAATTGAGACAAATTGTGGTTTTATTCTTAGTAAAGAAACCAACCAGTACTCCTGTTCTGCTGTAACACCACCTGGCCCCATGTTGTCTGTTTGTAGTATTTGCAGTAAACACTTTTTGAGGAGGACTGTATATAAGAAGTGCCCATTGGTTAGAGGATGGGGTGTCCCGAACTTTTTCACTTCCAATAAGATACCGATATTTCAGCCTTGAGTACTGGCCAATTCCGATATCGACCCGATAAGATATCAGCACGAATCATACATACTTTTATTACTTATTTTGGAGTATAGTATACAGCAGGTCTGAGAAAAACTGACCCATTTATTATCAACCAACAGGTTACATCAGTTTTAACATTAAACATAAGACTATTCTATTCTAATTGAATAAATTAAATACACCTCAGTAAATCCAATAAAAACAAAAAAGATAGGCTTAAAGTGTAAAATAATCACTATTTACACTTAAACATAAGCACATTCTACAATTGAACAGAATAACCAAAAAAAATATATTAGAAGACCCTGAAAATCCTCATGATGCTCTTTGTGCATGATGAGGTTGGTCGAATTACCCCTAATTTCCTTAGGGTGCGGAACGACGCCAACGCTGTCCATGGTATGTCAATACCCACCAGATCCACCTGCTGCGGCTCCGCCGGACAGCTGGAATCACAAGATTCCTGCTGTCGGACTTCAGCACACAGTACCGACTCCTTGCTACTTTGTTAGCATAGAAGAGCTGGGGCGGAGTCTGGACCCACAGAATATTTTATACTATGACTCTGAAAACATTTAATTTTCTCTATTTCATCATGGGGAAATTTGTTTTTACCTGTTTTATCTGGAGGACATAACAAAATCACCACTCTTTGACTTTTTGTTCTCTAATCACGATCGTTTCCACTTCTGCTTTGATCTCTGTGGCGTATAACATCTCTTTATCTCCCAGCTACAAATCCCAGAAGCCCCAATATTTCTCACAGGCTGTGTGAGAGCGTCCTCTTGTGTCTGCTGCTAAAAAAACACTTTGAAGTATTTATATGTCTGTGGCACTCAAAGAGTTAAGATGAACAAGAGAAGCTGATTATTTAGAAATTAATAAAATAGAATATTTATATATTTACCGGTGCCGTGGTTTAAAGTAGGCCTGAAATAGGGCAGTTTTGTCATACAAACTTGTTTTTCATTGAAATCAAAGCTTAAACACACTTTTAAATTCTTGAAAGAGATAGAATTTATGAGCAGGCCAGATGTTTGTCATTGTTCATATGTGAACCACCTTGGATTGGACTCTGGTTGGTTTACTGGGACTGTAAAGTTCAGCCTATGTGAGGAACTCAGCAGAGGCTGATCTACTAATGATAACATCTTTAATTGTGACCACTGGGTGTCACTAGATATCTCTGATCAATATCTCTGTACAAGCCACAATCATCTGACTCCATCTTTAATATATTCACATTCAAATGTAAATCCTTTACTGAGCTGTTCAAAATTTCATTCTCCTCGTTTTGCTTGAGGAACGCAGTCGGGGTTCAGAAAGTGTGTTTGTGTGTCACCCACTGTAGAGCGAGAGCCTCGGGTCCATAGGTCAGTCCCACGGAGGACGCCTTCAGCGGCAGCCATCTTGGAAGTGGTGGTATCGCCCTGGCACGGTATGTTTTTGTCTGCGGGCGTTCTGCCTCACAATCGCACCGTGTCTGGTCTCCCAAATTTTTTTCTTTCTCTTTTTCAATCTTGTCCTCTTTTCTCCCCCCCATCTTCCTTGCCTCCCTCCTTCGCAGCCATGCAAATAGTCTCATTTTCAAATGTGGGGGAAAAAAGAACAAGTGGGGAAAGGAAAAAAGAGAGAAACGGAGAGATGAACCTCCAGCCGAAGAAGGTGCCCCCCTGCACACGCTATCACAGCCCCTCACCCCATCCTCTCATTATCCTCCCTGGCTCATTTGAATAAATTAACACCCCTTGATGTCTCGTGTGCACTCTCATGCAAACACACACATATGCAAAGGCGCATACACACTCTAAGCAAACACACACTCCCAAATGCGTGTGCAAGCGCGCCCCACTGTAGGGTAGGAGAAAAGCCAGAAATATATGTCCTGTGCTTTGCCGCCATGTAGACACACTCACACACACGTCCTCTGATGTACTGATACACTCTCGCACATCTGCCACAACAATCACGCATGCTTGGTTTAAAGGCAAACACACTCCATTGGTCGGCGCCTTCCTCTTAATGTACTGCGGCATGGTGGTGTGTGATTCATATTAGCCTAATGCAGTGGCTTGTTCATACACGGCAGCGTGCAGAGCTAGCTAGGCGGCCCCGCTGAGGGATGAGATTTGTGCATCACGTCGCTTGGCTTTAACTGTGGTTAGGGCTGATGCTTAACACAAAACTGCATCTTTTTTGTGTTTTAAAGGTTGTTTTAAATTCCTCCACTGAACCCACCATCAAGCCTCTTCCAGCATCCTCCAGCCACAATCCAGTTCCATCGCCCCTATTCCTGCAGCTCTTTCCCCATTCTCATGTTGATCCCTATGACCTTGCACAGAGCTTAGCAGCAGTACGGTGTGCCCTCCGTCTCTCCTAATTCTGACCTTGCTGTGGTTTTGTCAGGCTGCGGGGCTGTGCATTAATACTGCATTCATTAGCGCTAATATGATCCTAGCATGTAGTCAGGGCCTGAGGGGGAGTTTTGATTGTCTGAGCATTAACATTAACATCCACATTAACTTATCTGCCTCATCACTCTCACTGTTTCGCCTCGGATTTCTGTTTCTCCACCGCGCTGCGTTTTCTTCCCTCCGTCAACAAACTCCCCTCATTGCCCATCCGTCTCATTCCCTATCTCCAGGCAACGACGGAGCAGAGTGATGGAGATGAGTCACATGGCACTGTTTTTTTTTTTTGTTTTTTTTTTTTTGGTGGTGTGGTGGCAGCCTGTCCTGGGTCTTGGTCTGAGTGACAGTCGCTCGAGCTGTCTGAGAGCCGCTTGCCTTTTCTCCGGCCTGGCTGGCCCAGCTCAGCCTGTCAGCCTCCATGATGATCACTGGCTGACGTTACAGTACAACCTGCTTGGTGCTGTCAGGCTGACTCACATCAGCCCCTTAACCAGCTTGCCACACTGCCTTTTGAAGTCCTGACGGAGTCCTTCATGTGTTACCATGCGGGGCTGCAGAGTGGACCCTCTGTGTTTGAGCATCTTGGTTTGAGTGTCGAGGTGTTTTGGTGCTGTTATCTGACCAGTTTGTCATTGGCGGAGGAGGAATACTTGATGCTGAGACAGATTTTTATTTCCTGAGTGTTTCTAAGCACTGAGTTTCACCCAGCCTGCACATTTTAACTTGGTTAGTGGTAGGGGGAAGTGCATAAAGCTGAGCAATATGTCCATCTATAAAATAATAATTGTTAGTGTACACATCTTGATGTACAGAAGTTGTAATGGAAGTGCCTCCACGCACACTGTGTCCCTATAGCGTTGCATGGTGCACATTTTGGATACGAAAAGAGCGAGACATTGTGTGTGTGTGTGTGTGTGTGTTTCCACCTGTTACATAATAAGAGAGTGGAGGCAGAGTGTACTGCCTTTCCTGCCACACTACAGCGGCTCCTCAGTGGGAGTGAGAGAGGCCACAGATTGCCTCAAATCCATTCCACCACACGTTTGGTTATGACGCTCAAAAAAGTGCCACATAACATTACTGAGAGTGACAGAGAGAGAGTGATAAGGAAGGTTATGTCAAGTAGAAGGTGGACAAGGAGTGGAGTTCCTGCGGTCTTAAATAGATCAATCATTTGTTTGCAGATTACTCACCTGAATGATAGTAAGGATGAGATGATTGAATGAAGAAGAAAATGATTTTACAGAAAAGTCAGCAGATCAATTGGTGCAACTGTCACTGCACTTCCTCTTCCACTCCCACTGGGGCTGCTGATGCTAATATGTACAGTATAGATCCAGGTTATGAGGAGCTATTTTGAATATTTAAAGCTGTTGCCTTCTGCTCAGGTACTAAGATGCAGTGTAAACACAACGAAAAACAAGCTAGTGTGACTGCAGGTTGTTTGGAAAAATCCTTCATTGTTAAAAGTACTATTAAAGTTGTTCTCATTAATCTGTTGGGTCATGTATTTATGAATTTATAAATTATTTATCGATTTATCGATGTTTTAATATCAAAACCATCCGGTCTGTCGTAAAACTAGGAGAGATGGCATTGACGCGCAGGTGCGCAGCGCGGAGCACATTGCCACTTTCCTCCTGAATGAAAAGGAGGCTGCAGCTTCTCTGCGCTCCTAATGCTGTTTTCGAACTTCACAATGGCGCATTTTTTTGCTTTTACTCCCCTCCCCGGTGCGAACCACTGCAAAGATAGTGGCAACTGATGTATGGAAATTCTTGAGTCGATTTGCATGGAAAATACGCGCAGGGTTTTTCCTTCAACGGCTGTTTTAATAGCAACTTCCCCACGTAGAAAAAGGCATTTAAATCACTACAGTTAGAACTTTGGAACTCATGTCATCAAGCTGTCGGATAAAGGCATTCATCCAGTGCGCTCAACACAGAGGTCCCTGGTTTCCGTTCGGTGCGCACAGCTCGCCTCTCCATCACGGCGCATCATTAGGATACCGGGGGTGGGGCGACGGCGGACTGTCCTGGTAAGGGGAGGAGAGAACAGGGAGCAGAGGCGGTACTTTCTCCGCGGCTCGTTTCTCGGCGCTGGAGAGTGTGGGACCAGGGCTGGAGACACCGCCGGGGAGCATCAGCAGAACCAGTCCAGCACGGAGCCTCGCCTGGCCGACCCGCTGCGCCGTGCACTCTTCTCGGGGGACTGCACAACATTCCTGAGAAATATAACTGCTTTTAATGGCATGTGGCTTGTAACTTTACTTCTGCTGTATTCTTTGCAAGAAGGTAGGTTTGGAAATGTGTCTCCTTCAAGTGTTGCTCGCCTGCATGCTGTGTCCGTCTACCTCTCCTAATGCGATGCTGAAGTTGTTTGTGCGTGTTTGAACTGATGTTCGGTTCTCAAAGGAGGGGCAGAGGTGTAAAATCAGATTCTAAAATCACCTTTTGGGGAAGACTTAACTTTTTTTTCTGAATGTTTTATTGATATTTTTCCCCAGATCAGCGTTAATTTTCATTCTGAACGAATGTCTCTTGTGCTCTCGGAGCCTCATAAAGATCAGCTGATTATATGATTTAAAAACCGACCAAAAAGCAGAAAATCAACATGTGCTTAGTTTGGATCACTACTGAGAAAAGCGCACATCTCCAAAGTGCACACTGCGTTCGTTAAGACGCCGAAAACAGAGAACGGCATTTGCATTTTTTGCATGATGAATATGTGGAGGTGTCGTGAATATGGAGGCTGTTCAATAGGAGGAGAGGCTGATAAGGATCTGCAGGCGCGCGCGCACGGGTAGACAAGGGGCGACCTCGAGAGCTGATGCAGATGGCCACATCTGGAGGATGTTTACGCGCTAAAGTCCAAAGCGGGCAGAAGAGTTTAATGTATCTGCTGACTTTTCCTGCCCTGTCCCAACAATGTTAGAGTGTGTGTGCACGCGCATGGGGGGGGAGGGAGGGAGGGAGAATAGAAGGGGGTGGGGGTCCCTAGGGGGTGAAAGCATCCTTTTTTATCAGCTATTATTTTGGGGGAAGCAGCACTAAAAGTGCATTAACACCAGTTTGTGTGTGCGCATGTGTGTGTGCGCGTGGCAATAAGGGTCAATGGATTTTATGAGGGACGTGTGAACTGGTGCTGGGTGTATTGAGCGCCTGGCCTTTAATTTGAAGATAATGTGCCCCGGTTGGATATTTAGAAGACGAAGGAGGCCATATATTACAGTTAGTTTTCTTCTGATAAGACATGGGAGTGTCAGTGTTCTGTGTGCAGACTCAGTTGTTATCATCCCTGCTCTAATTATTCATCCACCATTTTCTGTGGCACCAGATTCCACTGATTGGCTTCGCTCTAAATACTGCAGATGGAAGAGAGTGATTCACTTTGCCTTTTTTTCTTTTTTAAAATACAGTGTTCGTTTGTTATTTGTTAATTTCTACCACTTAGTAGTAACCACGCATTAGGAAGGGAAAAGACGGTTTTCAATTTTCACTTAATTTCCGTGCGTTTGCTTTTTACGCACGGGTCTGTCACTGGAGATGCCTGATTATAAACCTTATTGGTGGACCTATTTGAAATAATCCTAAGCATTCGTTCATAATTGTGGGCTGTGCGCGTGTTTTATGGTGCTGGTCTCCATCGTTGGCCTTGGCAGTGCCCTCTGCCAGGCTGTAGCTGCGGCGAGGACTCCTGTGCTGTTTTTGTTGTATGTAATTGGATTACAGGGTCTATGTCAATTATACGCAGTACATCTCCCTGTCCCGTGTGTGTGTGTGTGTGTGTGTGTGTGTGTGTGTGTGTGTGTGTGCGCGCGCGCGCGCGCGCGTGTGTGTGGTGAGGGGAGGAGGGTTGGGGGCAGCTACTGGAGCAGAAAGAGTGCTTGAGATGGGAGAGATGTAGATAACGCAGTGGAAAACAAACTTCCATTTTTCCGTTGTTTTTCAACGCCTCGTCCCGCTCATTTTGCACGAATCCACTGCCATTTACTGCCTAGCACGGCTGCTGTGTATTTTAGATCCGTGTCATTTTTAATGAACTTTATTTTAAGATTGAAAGGTTGCTCTATTATCATATATGCATATGCATTAGTACTGCGTATTTTCCTAGCTTGGCCGCGCCTCCTAGAATGGCACACAAAGTCTCTGCTTGTTTTTATACATCAGTATGAACGTTTATTGTGGATCACAGCGCTACATAATTTCAACAAAATTTAGTCCCACTTCTTGTCTTGTTTCCTGTTATTAATTCGACATTCATTAGGTTATTACTGACCGTTTGTTGCGTTGGTTTGGCTGCATATCAGCACACCTGCACCCATGAACGCGGAGAGGAGGGGGAGAGGGAGGGATGGATGGATGGATGGATGGACGGATGGAGAGGAGGGAGCAGGATACACTCATTCTTCTTTGTCATGTTTTGGGGGGTTGTTTGTCATTTTAAATAAAATTGAGACAAACTCAGCTGAACGCTGCGTGGAGAATCTATTGTCAGGCCTGAGCAGGGCCTGTGAAATAGAAAAAAGGGGTTAAATAATTATTACAATTAATGCATTTCTAAATCAGTCAGAAAAACGGCAGTGACTTTGGTGTGTGTTTGTGGAGATTTCAGTCATGAATCGTACAACTTAAGGGAAAATTCCACGGATAGATGGAGTGAGAGATCTCTCTATAATTATTTCATCAATTAATGTGATTTCGGTTTTATCCAGTTTCGGTCGACAGGCCTCCTGCAGCACACCATTAAACTGAATGTGGTGAGGGGTCCTGCAGTGATTTAACACTTTGAGTTATATATTGTCCCTGCACATGATTTGTATTTGTGCATTTAATTTCATGAACTTAATTTGTTTTTAAATGTTATCGCTGTCTTCCTTATTTCAGCAAATAACTTAACGACCATTTCAAAAGTGTGAAGGGTATTGTCATACCTTTAGTGACTCCTGTGCGCTCTTGAGACCGGCATGAGATGCTGATCTGCGGCGGTGCAGTCCTCTAGGCTGCTGTGTGTAAATCTGGAATAAAAACAGACACCGACTGGATGAGAAGTGGGAAGAGGGGGAGCCCAGTAATTGCAGTATGAGTCAGACTCTGGTGGCTACTCGGCTACATCCGCACGATGCGCGCAGAGATCCAGATTGGTCAACTGAGGCTTCAGTGGCTGAGTTAGTGGTGTGACAACAACTTCTCTCTGTCTCTCTCAAATATCACTGTGTAAAAACCGTTTTTTTTAATTCAGAGACTTGGGGTGCTTGACATATGTTTCAAAGACTTATCCAGAAAAATGCACATGGCTTGGCATAATTTCACAACAGAATCATCACCAGGCCTGTGTGTGTAGGCTAATAAATTCACTCAGTCATACCAAACTAAGATCAATCATCTTGGATGAAATTCGCCTACATCTCATCTA